>PVJH01002447.1:0-168650 GCA_004026705.1 Nesogale talazaci | reverse complement strand
TAAGGGTTCAAGGGGAAGGGGGGGGGGAGGAAGGGTAATATAGGGAGCAGATAATGGGGGCCTGGAGGGAGGGAGAATGTTTTGAGAATGATGATGGCAATAGGTGTGTAAAAGTGGCCTAACTGATGTTGTTAGGGATTGTGATGGGAGTTGTAGGGGCCTCCCAATAAAATGATTAATTTTTTTTAAAAAGGGGGGAAGGGAAAAGGGAGGTTTTTTTTTTTAAAGGAGCTTGTATCAAGGGCTCAAGTGGAAAATATTGGGAAATGTATGTGGAAATATGTGTGCAAATGTGCTTGATACAAATGATGTACTGAATGTTGTAGTAGCTGTAAGAGCCCCCAATAAAATTAAAAAAAAAAAAGAATTGATAGTGTAGATAAATGGAAATGGATTTTGTTGTAAAATTTTGGAATAATAGAAAAGTCTACATAATAAAACGACTGAAATATAAGACAGAAAGAGGAAACATTTCTCTATAAGATATTTAAATTCGGGTTGAGCCCCGGTGGCGTAGTGGTTGTGCGTGGGACTGCGGCCCACTGGGACGGAGGTTCAATTCCAGCAGTGGGGCTGGGCCTCCTAAGGCTCCCACCACCGGAGAGCAGTGATGCCTAAGAGCAAAAAACAAAACCAAAAAAAAGATATTTAAATTCATTGTAAGTACTATACTGGAAACAACAGAAGTAGAGCCAAGAAAACATAATTGCACAATATATAGTAGTGAGGATGTTTTTTTGGTAGGTTGTTCTGGATTAATTGTGACTTCCATTTAAAGTCCTTTACCAATCTATCCCCAGTGATAAATTTTAGGAAGCCTAATCTACTAAGTATATGACAAATAAATTGAAATAAAGGTTAATATAGAATTCTTTTTTCCCAATAATTTTACTCTGGACTCTTATAGCTCTTATAACATTCAATACAGCATTTGTGTCAAGTATATCTGTACACATGTGGCCATATTGATATCCAAATATTTTCTACTTGAGCCCTTGGTATAAGCTCCTCCTTCCCCATCCTTTTTTTAATATAGATTTTATTGGAGGCTCTTACCACTCATAGCATTCAATACATCATTCGTGTTAAGCACACTTGTATACATGTTGCCACATTCATTTCCAAACATTTTCTACTTGAGTCCCCAACATAAGCTCCTCTTTCCTCCTTTCCTCTAGCGCTTTTAAAAAAAAAATTCCGGCTTCCCATCCTTCCAATTCTGAAAGCACTAGGCAAGTGTTTCTCAACCTTCCTAGTGCCACCATCTTTCAACACAGTTACACATGTTGTTTATGACCTCCAACCATAAAATTATTTTCATTGCTACTTCATAACTATAATTTTTCTACTGCAATGAACTTGATCCCAGTGACAGAGTTGTTCAACCCCTAAAGAGGCCCTGACCAGTAGGTTAAAAACTGCTGTACTGAACAATAAGAGATAAATTTATAAAACTATTTCCAAATAAATGCTAACCTCACTTCCTATCAACTGCCAAAATAAATTAACATGCATTTTATGTCAAGTATTCACATCTCTAAGTAAAAGTTCCTGAAATTTTATATCAGAAAGACAACCCATTGGTCACAAAGATGATAATCATTCATAAAAACAATGAAAGTTACTGGCAACTATACTCAGCCTGGTTTACTTTTATATAAGCCAAATGATAAGATATCACTTTTTTCTTGAAAATATAGCCACCTCTATTATGGTATCTTTATTTTATGGAATATTTTGAAATAAAAAAAATACAGTATCACTACACTTAGCAGCACATTGTCACTATACTTAACAATCTAGCATGACCTGTATCTCAAGTAAAACTGAGTAAGATCAGTTAAATACTAATATGAACTATATAATCTATTTGTTGGCATCATTAACAAATATTGCTGCCAGAGTTTCAGTTCATTCATGCACAGGCCTGCTCCTGGCAGTGCACCTTTAACCATGTGGTTGGATTCGGAGTGTCACTCTAGACAAGTTCTGTAAGTGACGCACTTTGCTTATCTTATTATGGTGCCTTCAAAAAAATGAAAGAAATTGAAAACAGTGAAATCCAAGAGTGAGTTAACTTTGAAGGGTATATCGACTCTCTGGGGAATTTCCCATGGGGTTATCATAATATGTGTTTTCAGAATGACACAGGACAATTATGTGGGCTTATTAGGAAAACATCTTTGCTTTGCTTTTCAAATGGAAACTGCACTGGTGAGAAAAGGTCAGTAGAATTACTCTGAGAAATCATTTTGTCATGACAGTGCATTGGCTTGTTCTTTGAGGGTACTAAGGACTGTCCTATGAGATTTTACTCTATTCTACTGCTCTGACCTTCCAGTATCCACCTATTATTTGGTTTTGTCCCAGAACTCAAAGAAAACTTAAACTTGATTGGGGTACATGGCAAATGCTAACACTGCCATTTTGACAAATGCATTGACCGACCGGAAGAATTTCTCAGAAGGAAGGAAGGAGTGGAGAGCTGGAAGGGCCACACTCAGAAGTGGATAGACCTCAGTGTTCAGCTACAATAGAGTCACACTTTAATAGTTTTCAAAATTAAGCTTATGTTTTTATCATTTTTACTTATCCTACACATATGCTAGATATTGGCATAGAAGAATATAATTTAAGTTTTGCTTCATTTCCTCAGTTTTCTGAGATTTTAAAGAATTGAAGGGGAAGTTATTAACATTTTACTTATAAATTTCCACCTTTTTATTTAGAATGAATATTTTTATAAATTTAAATTTAATAGAAAAATAAGACTGGAGGGTCTAATAATAGTGTATTGTTTGCTCCATTCTAGGTTTTTATTTTGGTGTAAAATGTGAAATGTCCAGATATGTTTTCCAATGTAATTAATAGTTCCAAATCTGTTCATTGAATTATACAATTTTAATATCATGTAAACATGTTACAGAAATGCCACTCTTATACTTTATTTCACAGTTATTTAGGTCCATGTTTAAAGTCTCCATTCATTCATATCTATATATTAAAGCATCAATTTTATTTAATTATGGTGCTGTGTGATATTATAATTTATTAGTTCTTATCCTTTGATATCAGTTATTTGGAAAATGTGTTAATTTTGATCACCTGTAAAACTTATTTTTAGAGAGAAGAGCCCTACAAATAATTTTGTTCTCTGTATATATTTTAATGAAATGAAAATTTAAACTTCTTAATACAAATGCATATGTCCCTTACTCTGTCCATTTAACTATTGGTATAATTATTAGCTAAAATTTCCAAAATTTTGTTTTTAACTGAAATATATAATTTCTTTGCATTTAACACAAAAAATTGATACTAGATTTACAAGTGTTAAAGAAAAAAATGGTGGTATTATTTTCAAAGTAATAGTTCTAACATTACATTTTATAATCTATTGGTTGAAAATGATAGAAGGATAGTACCTTGAACCATTAGTGCTTATGCTAAATCTGCCTTATTTCTGTTTTATATAATATATTTTGGGGCCATTAAGAGGCAAACATTATTTTAAAAGACAGTCAATAAGTGTAATACTAATTATTTTCTTTATATTTGCCCCAATAAATGAAAAGTTACCTCTGAAAAATCTTCTGCAACTCCAACAAGTCAGTTCACTAAAATGCATAAGCAAAATAAAACCTAAAATAATGCTCTTGTTGCTAGGTGCTGTCCATTTTATTACAATTTATAGTACATCTCTGTAAAACATGTCTTGCTTGGTCCTTCACATCCTGAAATTCTTGCTATGTGGATGTGTAGTAATGTTACTGAAAAATAAATGAAAAATATTTTAATTGAGCATCCTAATAAACTTTAATGCAAAATAGGTTATACTGCTGGTGATTATGTGAATGTACAGAACACATTTGAATATCCAATTTTTATTTAAATAAACAATTAAAATGCGAGAATACTGTAATATTTAATCTATATATGCACATATGTAAATTGAGCAACAATTACAATTTTTAAAAAAATCTCAAAACAAGCACCTCTGTCATACTGTAGGCAAGACATTGTTCTGTTTATAGTCATAGAAACTCTAAATTGGGTTGGTGTGGGATGGATTTGACTAGACAGTCAGTGCGTTTGGGTTTTTGAATCTCCAACCAGAAATCTCTGCATAGGGAAATAAAAATAATACTAGTTAGAATAGAGGGAGCGGGATGGGACTTTCTATTCATATAATGAATGACAGCAGCGGTTCTTAACCTATAGGTTACGACCCCTTTGGGGGTTGAAGGGTTGAAGATCACCCGATTCATAATAGTAGTAAAATTACAGTTATGAAGTAGCAACAAAAATAACTTTATGGTTGGGCGGTGACCACAACATGAGAAACTATAATAATGGGTTGTGGCCTTAGCAAAGTTGAGAATCACGGAGCTACAATTTTAGGATAGCATTGTTATGAGTCAGAATCAATTCAATAGAAATAAGTAAATAGAAGAATTTTCTAATATGAGTTTTCATAAGTAAATCTTTGTTATAACAGTATGTAGACCAAAGGAATTTTCATGTGAACTAGTCATCTGGTTTTGAAAAAGAAATACCAACAAACAAAAAGAAGCCAACAGTAAATATGAAACCCAGAAATGTGTGACTTTTCCTATTTCATGGCTTCTTGACAGAGTGAGTGGATTTTCTAGAATTCCTGTCAAGTGTGTCTTTCCCCTTAATCACACTATATTACGTATATGAACAAGTGTGGATATTATGAGTCCTTACTGAAATATAAGTGCTAAATAAGTAACACTTTTTCTATTATGTCAAAATCTTAAAATTAAAAGAATTAATAACACTTTAAATAAATTTAGTAAATTTAAATTCAGCACCATCTTCATTTTGAAGAAATTTAGTTTTAAATTTGTAAATATTTTGTTAAAATGAAAGAATTTTAAGTTTGTTATTACAATCAATACTAATTATAATTTTGAAAGTAATAATGAGTTTGAATTAATGTACTTGTAAAATACATGTGTTTGAGAAATCTATTAAAATTCATTTTCTAGGAACTGCCGATAGCTACTTTCACATGCCATAAAATAGCACTATACTTGACACCAAATCATTTATATTCTTTTTTTACCATATTCTTATCAATGGAGAACAAACTCTAAGAAAACAGAATCAATTTATTGATGTAAATAGTGTGAAATTACAGTCTAGTTGTAATGTTATAAAGAAATTATCATTAGTATATAATTCTAATGGATATATAACAACAGTCACAATATTTGTCATATTAAATCTTGTTTAAAGTAAAATTGCATCACATGTATTTTATAACTTTGTTAATACAAATATTTTGGACATATGAGTCTACTTAGCTTTGTCTAACATCTTGAGTTGAGAGCCTTTATACATTTTTCAAAAATGCAAACCATCATTTTTCTCTGTTGTCAGAAGTAATTTGTCAGAAGTCTCTTGCTCACTGTCCTTGAGTCAATTTCCAACTCAATGACCTTTTAAGATCATTTTTTGACACTGTAAATCATCAAGCGAGTGAAAAGCCTCATCTTTCTTTCTCAGAACAGCTGGTGGTTTTGAAGAGCTGATGTTGCAGTTAACAGTCCAATGTGTAACTAACTATACCTTTGAATTAGAATAGAATATTGAATTAGAATAGAAAGTATACCTTTGAGTGAGAATTAGAATAACTAGTTACCAATTACTTTGTGAGAATCCAGAGAATCTGTGGTACAGTTATGTATGAGATCTTTCAGGGGAAAAATACTATTTGAAATACAATAATGTGTCCAGATATAATCTCTTCCTTCAAGCTTCAGGACACTTAATCCCTTTTTAATAGTATATAATGTGTCTGTGTATTTAAGAAAGTCACAATTTTTAAGTTGCAATCCTCATTATTTTTTAAAAGCTACACCATTTAGTTGGAGTTTAATCAGCTCATTGATGAAAAAAGCTTTTATTAGTTTACAGAAAATATGAATGGCAGATCCTAGTAACATTAATCTTATTTTTATTGGTCAAATGTTCCTTCACTTTATAAAAAATCTATAAATAATATGTACAAATTCAGCAATTTCCTTCCCCACTATGTGTTTTAGCTCTAGTGATCATTAGATTTAACATTTTTGTTTATTTGTACAGGTATATAGATGTGGACAGACATCCCCTCTCCTTACTTCTATGAAGTGAACCTGGCTTACTTTGGTTTATGCAGACTTTGTTTGTGTGAAGTGCATTTGGGTCTGCTTCTACTCAGAAGACACCAGGGTACCACAAACAGAAAAAAAGCACCTTCCTGCCCTATGCTCTCCTCAAAATCGTTTGTTTGAGTCCATTTTTTGCAGAGCTGTGCCCAACCATCTCATAGAATATTTCCTCACCCTCCCTGTGCCTTCCATAAATGTCCTTTAATGTCCATGAAATACACAATTTTACATTCTATTCTTCCTTTTCGGAGGCCTTGTTCTCATAGTAGATCAGGCATTAACCCGCTAACAGTGAGCTCAGCGGCTTAAATCCATCAGTCACTCCTCTGAAGACAAATGAAGCGGTCTACTCTTCTGAAGATTTTTAACCCCAGAAACCCAGGAGAGCAATTTTTTCTGTTCTGTTGGGACCTGCTTTCCCCTATATGACTGTTATGGTAATTGAACCATATACCAAACATAGTCAGGCTAGTGAGGATGACTCAGGACAAGATGTGTTTTGTTCAGTTGATATGGGTTGAAACACATTTACAGCCCCAGCAGTTCAAGACCACTACCCCCTTTGGGGGAAATATAATGTTTTCTCCCTCTCTTAATGAGTTACCATCTCAGAAACCCAAAAGGCAGTTTTATCCTGTCCTATTGGGTCACTGTCTTTCAAGAACCATATTAGATTTTGGCTCAGCAGCAATAGTAGCAGCTTACTTCAAGGCAGGGTGTATAGGTTAGAGAAGATTGTCAAACTTAAGGAAATAGATAAAATTTAAAGACACATAAGAGAAAAATATATAACTATCCTGGATATATATTGATAAATATTATAAACGAGGTTAATACCAAGAAAAAGTATCCTGACAACTTTTTAAGCTGAAAAATGATAGAGAAAAACATATAAATCATTACAAAGACACTTTTCTTGGACTGGTGATGTGTGAAAAGGTTGGAAGTTTTATTTCAATTAGGCAGAACAGTCTAGAAGCCATAGTACTGATTCTTCCTTTCTCCCTCATGTTTAATATAAAGCCTTTTCCTTAGTGGGTGCTCAATTAATGTTTGAGAGTCAATTAATTGAAATACATGTATTCAGATATGCTAAAGTATCTTCAGTGACTCTTGGAAAATTATAAGTTCTTTCTTTCCTTCCCTTTCAATTCTTTATCCTAACGCAAGTTTTGTTTAGTAAGCTTCAAATTCTTAAACTTTTACAATTAACATTCTTTTCTAACCCTAACCCAATACAGTTAACATTTTACAAGACATTTGTGTGGAAAATTAATTCATGTTTGGTGGAGGTGAATCAAGGCATGCAGTTATTAAATTAAACCTGCTCTATGCAATATAATAAACTAAACATCTTATCTGTGCTGTAGATATAAAAATACAAGTGTAAATAAAATTAAGAAGAGAGAATTATGATTGACATTTATCAGATGATAAAACTGACCTTAGAAGAGATTACATTTTTCTCACTCATTTTACTTGTATGTGGCCGGGTGTGCATTCAAATACAGGAATTCATGTCACCAAAGACCAGTGTGAATGTGAATGTGTTTGTTAAGTGGGTGGGTGGGGGTTCATTCATTGTGTATTCATATGTATGTGTTTTTTACAGTTCAGATTTTTTAAAGTGTAAACTTAGGTTGGGTTTTTTTTGGTATTTTTTTTGGGGGGGGGCATCACTGCCCTCAGGTGGTGGGAGTAGGAGGCCCAGCCTTTGCTCTGTGGAACTGAAATTGAACCTCCATCCCAGTGGGCCGCAGTCCTGCGCACAACCACTATGCCACCAGGGCTCAGCCCGTAAATTTAGCTTAATGAGATTAGTTAAAGTGAATTTCTGATTTTAAAATTTGAATCATATTTTATAAAACTAACTTAAAATTTAGCTTATGCTGATAACGAAGGGAGGGTTTTTCTTTTTCTTTCCAATAATTTTATTGGGTGCTCTTACTGCTCTTATAACATTCAGTACATCATTTTTATCAAGCATATTTGTACACATGTTGTCATCTTCATTTTCAAATATTTTTATTTGAGCCCTTGGTATAAGCTCCTCTTTCCCCCTCCTTTTTTTTTTAAATCACTATATTGGGGGCCCACACAACTCCTATCATGATCAACACACAAGTCAATTGTATGCATACCACATTTGCATACCTGTTGCCATCATCCTCCCGAAAACGTCCTCCCTCCTCTTATGCCTGAAGGGAGAATATTTCAAAGTAAAATTAGCCAAACCTATTTTGCCCCTGTTTACCCCAGCAAGAATGTGGGTGCCATGATGTTAGAGATGTTTGTGTTATTTTTGAACTATTTGAAGGCCTATAGATATTTATCAATAGACGGTGGCAGCCTCACAGAAGAAATGGTCTTTATGCCTACCTACATAATTTCTGTATGTGATCTTAGAGGTGTTTTCTAATCAATTAATGTGCCTCAGGGTCCTCACTATTACATAACTCCATACAGAAAAGCAAATGATGTTAATTTGCCCTTCTCACACAAGCAAACTTACTGAAGTTTAGCCCAAGTATTTTTTCTTTTAAATGCAACAGATTGGAGTTTATCTTGGAAGGGCGCTTCCATCTGTGAAGCTGTCATTGGAAGAAGGAAGAACACTTTAAAATAAATCCACCAGCTGTATTGATAATCTTGTAGTGATATGAAGGCCTGGATATGATAGGACTATTTGTTAAATTAGTTATACCATATGACAGGATGGTTGGTTTGTGAGTTTTTCATGTTTCTTGATAATGACTTTTAAAATCATTAAGTTGCAAAAGAATGACACTAATGCAGTTTGAAGCTATAAACTTAAAATAAAAAGCAAAAAATAAGAGCGAAAGTGATTTTTCAAGTATTACCTTACCTAAATGAAACATGTCGTGCATAAAAACATGCTTTAAAAAACCTCAGTGAGTAATAGAAAGCTTAACACATGCAAATTGTGAGTAAGGTAAAGGGCTGGAGAGCAGTCACTGCTCACACTTTTGTGATTTGAAAATAAACATTTCAAGCATCATTTACTTTTTTGTCATTCAGAATTTTCTTGAAAAGGTAAAAATCCTCAGGCTTTCTATAAATATTTTCTGTTGACAAAAAAAAAGGTCTTTCTTTTTTGTAGCCCTCCAACATTGGCCTGTACATTTTTGTTTTTCTTCACATGAGAAAGAACTGGAATGCGTGTGACTGACTGAATAGCAAGGAGAAAACCAGTTGATGGGATGTTCGTGAATAAACTACTGAGATGTCTGTAAAGTACTTTTCTAAATGTAAAGTCTCGAGCCTTTACTAAGAAAGGTAAAGGGGCTCACAGAACAGGAGGCCAAGAAGCCTTCTCACTCCCAGAGAAGGGGGAACGAAAATGTGCTTGATGTCTATGTTCTCTCTGGCAAGCACTGTGTGCCTTTTCAAATAGATTTCTGAATGTCATTGACTATTAAGCACCCAGATTCCCCAAACAGCCAAGTTATCTGTCAATTGTTGGACGTGGTTTGCAAAGGTGACCCCTGTGAATCATGACTCAATTTTGACTCAGCAATTTCTATTCAAAACTATATTTCTATATACACTCATGTGTTGATGAACATTCACAATACAATCTGAGAAATAGACGTGATATGATTTAGCACCATACAAATCTCAGATTATAATCTGGCCCTGCATTTTCTTTCAGATTTAGAATAGTCTTTCTGCTTTAACAATGACAACCAACTTGTGGAAGGGGTTGACTTCTATGTTTCCTCCTCAGTCCATGTTATTAGTAACTCCTCCTTAACTAATATAGGTCCCTATTATATTGTCATTGGCCTTGTTGCTTCCAATTACTACTTTAGGGATTTTTCCCTTTGTTTTTTAGGATCATAATGAGTATTGAATGAGTTGTTGTTGTAATTAGGTACCATGAAGTCAATGATGAGGCATCTCTGCCCTCTGTAAGATTGAACCAAAGACTGCAAGTTCCTTCCACCTGTATAATTTTTCTCATGCATCCATAGTATCAATCCATTAAAAGCCTTCTTCTTTTTCCTCTTTACCAAGCTTGATGCCCTTCTCCAGAGACGGTTCTCTTGTGTCAGTATGTTCAAATATGTAAGACAAAGTTTTCCAACGTGGCCTCTAAGGTGTACACTCGCTGTACTTCATCCAAGACAGAGAAGTTTGTCCTTTCAGTTTCCGTGGTACATTCAAAATGCTCGGTAACACTACATTTCAAATGCATTGATTCTTCATTAGTCTTCCTCTTTCAACGTCCAAATTTCATATGCATATGAGGCAATGGGAAATACCATGGCTTGGGGTAGGTGCATCTTAGTCCTTACAATAACTTGCCTTTCGATATTTTAAAGAGGTCTTCTGCAGCACATTTATCTAATGCAACACATCTTTGAGTCCCTCAACTATTGCCTGCATGAACATTGATACGGGATCCAAGCCAAACAAAATCCTTGGCAACTTCAACCTTTTCTCCATTGATTATGATGTTACCTATTGATGCAGTTTATTTTTGTCTCCATTACCTTGAAGCATTATGCAGACTGAAGAGTGAAAACTTTGATTTTCATTAGTAAGTGCTTCAAGCCCTTCTCACTTTGAGCTTGCCAAGTTGTATCATCTCTATATTGCAAGCTGCTAATAATTCTTCCAATGCTGAGTATACATTCTTCTTCAAATATCCAGCTTTTCTGACAATTTGCTCAGCATACAGATTGAACAATTATAATTAGAGGATACAACACCTTACCTGATTTTAAGCAGTGCAGTGTTCCCTTGTTATTTTTGCATAACTGCCTCATGATTCATATACAAATTCCTTTTGAGCAAGAGTGTTCTGGAATTCCCAATCTTCTTAAGGCTATCTACAGTTTATTATGGTCTGTACAATGAAATGCCCTGGCATAGTCAATAAGATACAAGTAAATATTTTCCTGCTGTTTCCTGCTTTGAATTAAAATCAATCTGTGACTGTTCTGCTGCACCTGCTGTTGGATTATCTTTAGCAAAATTTGAATTATATGTGAAGTCAATGATATTGTTATACCATTTGAGTATCCCGTTGATTCACCTTTCTTTGAAATGTGGACACAGATGGATCTTTTCTGGTCAGTTGACTAAGTACCTGTATTCTTAATTCCCTGACATAGATGAGTGAGTGCATTGCTTTATCAGCTTGTGAAACATTTCCATTAGTATTCCATCAATCCCTGGAGTCTTGTTTTTGGCTAATGTTTTCAATCCTGCTTGAGTTTCTTCCTTCAGCACCACTAGTTCTTGTTAGTAAGGCCTCCTGAAATGATGGAATGCCAAGTAACTCTTTTTTATTTAATAAATCATCTTATAAGAGGCTCTTATAGCTTTTATAGAAATTCATACATTAATCGCACCAAGCACACATGTACATATATTGCCATCATTATTTTTAAACATGTTCTTTCTACTTATGACCTTGGTATCAACTCCTCATTTTCCCTCCTTCCCCACATTCCCATCCTTGTGAACCCTTGATAAACTATAAATTATTATTATTTTCATATCTTACACCATATTTTGTCTCCTTTCACTCATGTTTCTGTTGTTCATCACCCTTGGGTGGGGTGATGGGGAGGCAGGGGTGGAGTAATACATCAATCATTGTGATTGGTTCCCATTTTTTCCTCTGTCTTATCCCACCTTCCCCCTACCCCCATGGTATCTCTCCTGCCATTACTATTCCTGAGGGGTTTATCTGCCCCTGGATTTCATCTGTTGAGAGTTCTTATCTATGCCAGTGTACATGCTCCAGTCTAACCAGATTTGTAAGGTGAAACTGTCAGCATGAGAGTGGGGGGAAGAAGCATTAATGAACTTGAGGACTGTTGTATGGTTTTTCGTTCTATATTATCCCCTGGATAGCTTGCCCCATTCTTGTGACCCTTCTGTGAGGGAATGTCCAAATTGTCTACAGATGGACTTTGGGTCTCCACTCTGAACTCCCCTTGTTTGCATTGATATAGTTGTTTCGTTCAGGTCTTGTGATGCCTGTTACCTGATCCGATTAATACCTCGTGATCATATAGGCTGGTGTATGTGGGCATCATTGTTCCCCTGCTAGATGACCACTTGTTTAATTTCAAGCCTTTAAAACCCCAGGCTTTATGTCTTATAAGAGCAGGGTACCATCAGCTTTCTTCACCACTTCTGTTTATGCACACATTTTGTCTTCAGCAAACATGTTGGGAAGATGAGCAACACAGAATGCCAGATTATTAGAACAAAGTGTTCTTGTGTTGAGAGAAAACTTGAGTAGGACCCAATGTCTCCCTGCTATTTTAATACTCACCCGATAAATATATGTACACAGATCTACACACATGTCATTATAAATGACATATTTACATATATGCCTACCTATATGTATGCCTCTACGAATATCTTTTGCTTCCTAGTTCTTTACTCTATTTTCTTTTACTTTCTTACTGCCCCATTGTCATGCTTAACCCCCATTCAACTCTCAGTAATTCCTCTCAGCAACGTTTCACTTGGTCTAACCCCACCAGACATTCTACGGCCTCTTACCATCAATTTTAGATCTCTTGTTCTTTGTCCCTGGGTTTGTTGGCTCCCCACTCCCTTCTGCCCACCTCTTCCTCTCCCATATCCTTGGAACTGTCGGACTGTTGTTTTCATTTTGGGGGGTTGTAAGCAATCCTGCTTATCATACAGAGAGACATAAAACACGCCTATAAAGAGTTGCAGGTCTGTCTGGTGACCCTTATGAATGTTTTCTGATCAGGACTGATGAGGTGTCAAGTCAGAAGTCTCTTCTTGGAATTCCTCAGGGTCTCCCTTGCTTTGTTCCCTTGGATGCTCTGTTGTGCTCCTTTGTTCCCACCCTAATGGAAGGGAGGCTCGTCAGACTGGGCACAATTCCTCGACTGTGTCTCAAGACAGTCCCCCATCGCACTGTGAGTCTGTCAGGAGACCTCTCGGCTTTGGTGGATCGCCTTTCAGGCCTCTCTCTGCATTGGCTTCTCATTTCATCTTCTTTGGATGCTTTCAGCATTTTTCAATAAATTGCATAGAGAATATTTCAAGACTATAACTTGAAGCTTGAATTTATTCTTGAATTGGGATATTGTCGGATTTAGTTGAGCGAGAGACATGCCACAAACATGATAAATATCATTCACTGATTTTCCACATTTGTGCTACATAATAGTCATTTTTTAACTTCCAAGTCTCCTGTTTGTCTTTGCCTCTTACTGCTATATTAGTACTAGTAGTTTTGAATAGGATTCATGATACATCTCACAGCAATAATCTTTCTAAAGAAAATTAAGCAGGGAGATAATACTCATCTGGTACATAAGATATAATGCTGTTGCCGATGAATCAAAGTATAACATTGTTATATGGTAAACTAATTAGATAGAAAGTGTGGTATAATACATACATACATATATCAGTCACAGGGGTGTTTGCTATGACTATAGAGACATAGACTATAGGATATAGGTGATATCATTTGTACCATTCTACATATCACGGCATATGTATATTATATACCGAGACATGAAATACTTGTGTGACATGAGGGAAACTGTGGTGTGCTTACATCCCACTCTATGATAGAGATTTCTCAATTCCCTTCTAATCTTGTGAGTTCATGTGCATTGCCTGATGGGACATTATGTGGTGCATATACCATGGTACTTGCTAATGCTTTCCTTCTTTTTCTACTAGTGTTTTCCTTATTATACTCATGTCTTTCCTTATTACTTTCTCATAATTTTCACATCATTTATGAAATTGAATTCCTGTTTATTCCTAAACACTATGACCCTCCTTTCAAAAAACATTTAAGTTGTTCCCATTACTTTTAGCTTGGAAATCAAGTTCTCTAAAATTTGGTCCCCAATCACTTTTTGAGTACTTTTCAAAATCACCATTTTTTTCCCCTATGGAGATGAACTGTCTTGAGTAACCAATAAGACATATTCTGAACATTATTGAATAATCAAAACAATCCATACTATATCCTATGCCATTCTCTTTCATCTCTTAGTTCTATCATATCCCAGAGTACTTTCATTGCTATCTAATTAAAACAGATGCTGAACACCTTAGATTGAGATAATTTGTTTCTCAAACCACATTTATGTTACGGAAAATTTTTGTGTGTGAGTACTTGAGTACTAAATTTGTTATTATTAATTATTATCAAGTTGGTTCTTACTCATGGTATCCCAAATGCAGATAAGAACTAATCCATTGGGCTTTCAAGGCAGTTATTTTTAAGAAGCAGATGTTTAGGGGCATTTCCAGGTGGTCTCAAACTTGTAAGTATTTAGCTGGCAGTGGGGGACTTAACAGCTAGTGGCATCTAGGGATTGTATGCTTTAAGATTAAGAACCATGGATAAATTATTAATAATTTTTTCAGCCTAAATTCTCATACAAATTTAGTGGTAGAGCAATATTCATAGTTTGATTGCTACAGCAAATAGTTAACCATTAGTATGAATTTCATATTTTATATGTATTCAAACATGTATCCATAATATTTTGTCTAGTTGTATTTATTTGTTCTGCTTGTCAGTAAGGGGATCAGAGCGTTTAGAATAATTAATGACATTTGTTTAGAAATAGGTCAAATACTTTTAAGATAATATTATTTTATCTTGGTCATTATTACATAAAAATATCTGAAATTAGAAAACAAGATCACAGGGATTATGTACCTCTTCATTTTCATATTAAAGTATCATTTAAGGTAGAGGTTTAATATTCATTTTTCTAGGAGATAGGAAAGATGTTGTGTTTCACTGACCTGCAAAAGGTAGAACTCTGTCCATTGGACAGTATATGATATGAAAAGGTAATAACAATTTGTAAATTATTAGAGGTTCATGGGAAAGGGAGAGGGGAGGAAGGGAAATATGGGGAGCTGGTACTGAGGGCCTAAGTGGAGGGAAGATGTTTTGGGAGTGATGATAGCAACAAGTGTGCAAATGTGACCTGAATTCAAATGATGTATGTATAGGTGGTGATGGGAGTTGTATGAGCCCCCAATAAAATGATTCATTAAAAAAAAGGAGGGTGAAGGAGAAGCTTATTCCATGGGCTCAGGAGGAAAACATTTGGAAACGATGATGGCAACATGTGTACAAATATGCTTGATACAAATGATGTATTGAGTGTTTTAAGTGCCATTAGAGTCCCCAATAAAATCATTAGAAAAAATGTACAACACATACTGTTGAGAGTAATTGTAGAGTTGCAACCATAACCAAAATCAATTTAGGAACATTTTATTACTACACAAAGAACCCTTATATCCATTAAAAATCTCTATTTCCTAGCAGAGGTCTACATAACAGTTATTCTATTTTTTATCACTAGAGTTTGGCCTATTATAGAGATTTTATAGAAATAAAATCATACAATATGTGATTTTCATTCAAATGAATAACGTTTTTACTGCTCATTTTGTATTAAACAGAGGTGTTTTATTCATTTTTTTGACTAACACACGATTATGTGCATATAAAGCATTTTACTTAGTCATTAATCAGTTAATGGGCATATGGGCTATAATGAATAGTCATACTGTAGACATTAATATGCATTCACATATGTATTAATGTATTTTTGCATAATTTCATGCAAATATTAATGTAAACATATCTATGATTTTTAGTATTTCTTGAGTGTACATCGAGGAGTAGGATTGTTGGGTTATATGTTAACTCTGTTTTTGACCTTTAAAATTCTGCCTGTTTCCAAATTGTCCACACTATTTTTCTTTCCTCTTAATAGTGTAGGAGGAACTCTACCTTACAAATCCAGCTGGACTGGAGAAGGTACACTGGTAGAGAAGGGAGCTGGAGATATGGGAAACCCAGAAAAGATGAACCCCTTGGGGCCAGTGATGAGATTGGAGTTACCGGATGGGTGGAAAGAAGGTGGGGTAGAGAGATGGAACCAACTACATGGATCTACACATAATCTCCTATCTGGAGGACAGACATCAAAGGAGTGGGCAGGGAGAGAGGTCAGGCATTGTAAGATATGACAGAACAATGATAATTTATAAAGTATTGAGGGTTGGTGGGGAAGGGGGGGGTGCATGGGCAGAGGGGAAAGGATGGGAAGCTTATATCAAGGGCTCAAGTGGAAAAGCGGACATTTGGAGTATGATAACAGCATCAGACATGTGAAGGTGCTTGGCACAGTATATGTATTTATGTATTGTGAAAAATGATGTACAAGCCCCTAATAAAATGATTTTAATAAAAAATAGTATAGGAGGATTCTAATTATTCCACAGTCTTGTTTACACTTTTCATTGTTTGCTCTTTGTTATATCCATTTTAGTGGATGTGTATTGATGCCTCATTTTCATTTTGAAATGCATTTTTCTGATATTTAATGACATTAATAATATTTTCATGCGCCCCACCATGGTCATTTTTATATATTCTTTGACCAAAGATCTATTTTGATTTTTTGAATACTTTTATGTGTATATAGCTTGGTATTGAGATACAGTGATGTCTACACCCTTTATTTATAACATATAGGATGTGAAGATTCCCTCCCCCATTCTTTCTATTATCTTTCAATTTTCTTTGTGGTGTCCTTTGAAGCACAAAAGCTTTTGGTTTTAATAAAGTTGTATTTCCTTTCTTTTTAATTGCTGCTTGTGTTTGTGATATCATATCTAAGAATGAATTATTTCATCAAAAGTCATTGAGCTTTATGCCTGTGCTGTGGTCTCCTCACTGCCATTGAGTAGACTCTGCTTACAGTGAGCCCATAGCACAGGGTAGAACTGCCTGATGAGTTCTCGCTGAGGCTGCCCCTCTTGACAGGCAAAGACAGTCCCATCATTCTGCCTTGGAAGGGCTGGTGACTTTTCAACCTCAACAGTTGTCAGCCCAGCTTGGTGTCAGGCTTCTTCTAAGACACCTGTCATTTCAGGTTTATATTTATATCCCAGAGAGAGTTTGTTTTTAATTTTTGGATGGTGGGTGCTGTGACCTGTTTTCCTTTTTTACATATAGGTATTTTACTGACTCCACCTTTGTTGAAGAAACTGTTCTTTCCCTATTAAATTAATTCACCACCCTGGCTGAAAATCACTTCAAAGCAAATATGAAGGTTAATTTCTGGATGATTAAGTTTATTCTATTGATCTGTACTTTTTTGCTTATGCCAACACCACAATATCTTGATTATTATAGATTAGTAGCAAGTTTTGAAATTGTAGATATGAGTTTACCAATTTATTCCATGTTTTCAAGGATGCTTTGGTTATTTTGGCTGTCAGCATCTATGGAAATTTGAGGATGAGCTTGTGAAATTATGAAAGTAGTCTACTGGGATTTTGATAGGAATTACATTTAAACTGTAAAATCAATGTGAGTAGTATTGATAGTTTCATAATATTATCTTTCAATCCATTAAAGCTAAATGGTTTTCAGTTTACAAAAATCTTATTAATTTCTTTCAAAATTTTTTATTATTTAAAAAATTTTAAGTTATTCTTAATAGCATTTTTAATCACTGTTCATTGATAGTTTATTCTAAAGCCCCAAAGCCTTATAGTCTATGAAGCACCATGAATGATCCTCCTTGAATGAAAATTTGGAACATTATATGATGAATTTTATAAATATTATCTTTATTAGTTATACGCATTATTGTTAAAAGAAACCAAAAAGAAGCAAGATAGAGTAGAAATGTCAGTGCAGCATAATATGATGATAATAAGAGAGAAAGTGACAGCATGCATAAAGTTGGGATGGTAGTTGGTGTGAATTTTGAGATGGACCGAGTGACAATCAAATCAAATCAATATGTTATTTCTTGAAGAACTCAACTATTTCTGAGAGGTAGATTGTTTGTCAGTGTTGGCTCCAGACAGAGCAGGAGTCACAGTTATAAATCTGGCTGGTGTAGCCAACATGATGATTGAGTGGGAATTTAAAGGTGCTGTCAGGTGCCATCCAGTTGGTTCTGACCCACAGCAAGCCTACATAAAACATAACGAAAAATGACTTCTTCCTAAGCCATTCTCTCAATCATTTTTTTTTTTAATCGGAGCCCATTGTTGCCGCCACTGTGTCAGCTCATCATGTCCAGAGTCTTCCTTGTTTGTGCGGCCCTTCTATTTTACCATGTGTGATGTCATTCTTCAGGGACTGGTCTCTCCTGACAATATGACATGACCTAATATGTGAGATGAAGTCTTGTCATCTTTGTTTCTAAGGAGCTCTCTGACCATACTTTTTTTCCCGCTAGTGAGATTGCTTTGACTTTTCAACAGTCCATATTACTTTCTCTTTTTTTCACTTCCATATTACTTTCAATATCCTTCTCCAGCACTCCAATTCAAATGCATCAATTCTAATTCAGTCCCTTACTCATTGTTCAACCTTCATCATCATTTGAGGCAATGGGAAATACCATGGCATTGCTCAGGTGTATCTTAGTCTTCAAAGTGACACATTTGCTGTTCGGGCCTCTAAGGAAATCTTGTGACCCAGACTCATCTCCTGCAGTGCATCTTTTGTTCTCCTGACTGCTGCTTCCATGAGCATTGATTGTGGATACAACCAAGACAAAACCCTTGATAACTTCAATTTTCTTTCAAGTTTCCATAATGTCACCCATTGGTCCAGTTGTGAGGATTTTAATATCCTTTACATTGAGTTTTAATCCATATCTAAGACTTTAAACCTTAAGCTTCTTCAGTAAGTACCTCAAATCCTTCTCACTTTTAGCAAGCCAGGCTGTGTCATATGCATATCTTAGGTGGTTAATAATCCCTCCACCAATCCTAAAACCATATTACTCTTCATAGAATCAAGTATCTCTAATGATTTTATCAGCATGCAGTTTGAGTAGCTGTGGTGAGAAGATATAACACTGATGCACACATTTCCTGATGCTAAATCTTACAGGATTCCCTTCCGCTCTCTTCACACAAATGCCTGTTGATCCATGTAAGAGTTCCTCATGAACACAATAAAGCATTCTGCAGTTTCCATCCTTCTCAAGAATATCCATTTTTTGTCATAGCAGTCATAGCATAGTCAATAAAACACAAGGAAACATCTTTCTGGTCTTTGATTTTAATCTAGATCCATCTAAAAACAAATATGAAATCCTTTGTTCCATTGTCAGATATCCTACCTGGACCTCTAGCAACTCCCCTTATGGCTGCAATTGTTGTTAATGGATCTTTGGCACAACTGTATTTCCTGTGGTATCAATGACATTATTCTACAGTTTGATCTTTCTGTTGGGTCATTTTTCTTCGCAATGGGCACAAATATGCATATCTTCCAGTCAGTTGGCTTTCCTCCAAATTGCTTAAGATGGATGAGAAAGTTCTTCCAGTGCTTCTTCAGCTTGTTGAATCATTCTATTTGTATTCCATCAGTTCATGGAGACTTTGTTTTCGAGCACTGCTTTCAGGGCATCTTGAAGGTATTCCTTCACTAGCCTTAGTTCTTGCGCATAAACCCTCTCTTGAAATGCTTGGATGGTGAGTAGTTCTTTTTGGTACATTGACTCTGTCTATGCTCTCCATCTTCTTTTGATGTTTTCTGGGACTTGGTAACCCAAATATAATAATCATGAAAGAAGAATATCGATGCTGGAAACCCACACAATTATATCTTGCTCCTTTGAGATAAAAATATTAAGAATTCCATTTCTAATAAGCTTGGTGCAAGAAGCCAGCTGAAAGAGAGGAGAAAGACTAGTTCCAAGATCAGAGACTTAATCCAGGAGGGTGGACTTCAGAATTCAGACACATGGAATCCTAGTGGGGGGGTTATCTTCTGAGGGTTTTTTGTTGTTGTTGTTGTTGTTGTTTTGCTTTTTAAAAATAATTTAATTAATGGTAAAATTTGGGTAGTTTGTCTTTTTGTGTCCTTTACAGTTTACTTGGAATTCATACAACAGCTACAGCAATAGATTCAAACATACAACAGATCTAGAAATGACTATTCTGATATACATCAGTTTTTCATGAGTTGTAATTGACTCGACTACAAGTTATAGCAATAACAATGAATGTTAAAAATGAAGTCATTATATAAAATCTACTTATGTATCAATTTTATTTGTATTCAAAGTGAATCTTTGGTCAGCTTATAACAACTGATAACCTTGTCCATAAATCTGACATCGCCTGGGGGCATTTTAGAGGAAAGTCTATATCTTTGTTTGAGTTTTTCAGAAAACCAGGACCTCAAAATAGCCTTAAAGCATTTTTGAAAACTGTTGCATGCCTGGTCTCCCCCAAACAGTCCTGTTTAAAAATAACCATCATCTACCACAGATTGGTCACTATCATTTTTTTAGAGATGCAAAAACCGTGAACCCAAATTCTTACCTAAATGGACTTTACTACATAGCAAAAGAAACTGACCAAAAACAAATAATTTCAGCATGCAGAATTTTGGGAAAAAATTCCTCAAAATATTTTTGAAACAAGAAAGTCTTTGTAAATTAAAATAAAATCCCCACACAAAAACTGTTTCTTGGGTATTTTGGGGGTTGCACAGTGACCGTTTGGATTAGTTTGACTTTCATACTTATCACAGAGGTTTTGAGCAGAAATGTGAAGTCAGGAAAAGACACTTTGAAGCAGAGAAATGGAATTGCTTTAACAAAGTCACACACAACATTAGAGGACTTTCTAAGTTATTCGCTACAAGTCAAATATGGTGAAGAAAATGATGACAGGGAAATTTTTGGAAGTTTGATCCATGCTGTAAGTGTAATATGACACTCTATATCATTTAAAACATTTGTATGTTCTACATAGCATTTTCTAAAATAAATTGTTTACTTAATAATGCTCCCAAATAGGTGTTGTATTGTATGCTCTGCTAAATGTTCTTGATGGTAAATAGATATAAAGGAAAGATATAGTCTTTATATCTTAATCACCAATCCAGTTACTTCTTATAATAAATAATGCATTTGTCATAATTTGAATGCTGGAGGTATAAGGTATAAGGTTTGTTATATAATGAAATTGTATTTCATTTCTTTTGTGCAGAACTATTATGGAGCTGCTAAGATGATATTTTCTGACAACCCACTTGGTTTGACTTGTGGAATGGTGTGTCCCACCTCTGATCTTTGTGTTGGTGGATGCAATTTATATGCTACTGAAGAAGGACCAATTAATATTGGTGGATTGCAGCAGTTTGCTACTGAGGTATGAAAATATACACATTTTGTTTTCCTTTTACCTGTCCACCCCCTTTCAAAAATAGAGATCTTAATGTTATTTAAATTTCATGTGCTTTCTTGATAATCAACCTTCTTAGTGTGTTACACAGTCAATGTGTGTTTGGTTGTTTTGTTTTTTTTTTGTTTTGCACTAAGCAGTATATTATTTAGCAACTTGGCTACAGATGTGAAATTTTATAATACCATATGTCAATTTAATTGAAGCTCCATAAGATTATTAAAATGCTTTCACTGGAAATTATATAAATTATAAGATCTAAAGTAAATTATTTCTTAATATTGCGTTGGAATATGGCTGGAGGACCATGTTATGAAAAGATTGTCTGCTTAAGTGAGTCTTTCCTTTTAAATGCAAACTAATAAATTTTGAAAAACCTTGAAAATGAAATATGATTTTTAACACTGCATTTTGTTAAAGATTTTTACTTCCAGATTGGAAACAGGTCTGTTATTTGAATATGGATTTATAACAAAATACAAAAGCATGTTTGCACACTTTATTTCATAATCAGTGGTCACGGCATTCTCTTTTGTGAATCCTTTGTAAGTGATTTTGATTCACTGAGACATCCTCATGTTCCCTGGGGTTTCCTAGTTGGGATCAATTACCAGGTCAATTCCCATGCATCATTTAAACAATCAGTTTATATGGAGGCGACAAGCAAGATTTTGTGATCCTTTGGGACCCGGTGGCTAGAAAGCCGGATGAACTGCCTGTCAACACCAGCTTTTCAGTCAATGGTTTTCCTATGAGGCTTTGTCATCTTAAACACAACACACGCTTCCCTTTTAGGGCCCAACTCATAACATCCTCAGGCTTAAATCTCACTTTGCTTTGATTAATAAATCAGAGTTATTCCTCCCCTGCTTTCTGACAGGTTAATTCTAAGCTACGTCTCCTGGGAATGAGAAAATAGAAACAATCTGAAGTTGTGAATTATTGCAATAAATTCTTGGATTTAATTTCTTTTCTTACCAAATTCAGAACTGCACCAGGTTCACAGGATGATCTTTATGACTTAAGACAGTTTCCACAGTTGATTCAGAAGCTTCACTTGAGTCCCTCCCCATGTTTCTTTCAGAACTCAGAGTTTCCTCATGAAACAGAGGCAAACTTGCACAATCTGGAGTAAGTGAAAGGTCAGGTAATATGTATATAACCTAACACCACACTTCAAATCGAAATGAGATAAATAAGCTTAGTTTTTCGGTGACGTGAATTTAAAAGAGAAAGAGAAGATATCATTCCTCTGGGAACTCACATGTCATTTGATGACGGTCTATGAATGTTATATAGGACCGAGTAGAAACTTACTAAAATTTGAGGGAGGCCACACTTAGCACTTCCTATCGTCATCATCTAATTAGGAGTATTCCTACCTTAGAGCTGCAATCCACATTCTTAGCAACTTGAGTAATTTGGAGTGGGAATGTACTTTCCTTCTTTCCAGTTAGTTTTTACATAGTGGGTAGCTGCAAAAACACCCACTTCTTGCTTACCAGGACCAGGTGGTAAAAGGAAAATTACCATGATGTGAAAATGGACGATGATCATAGCAGATAACAAATGACACCACTGTATGTTTATGAAATGTCCATGTCCTGTAACTGCCAAATCACACCATTACATAATTGCCATATTACAGAGGATCATGGCCTAGACATGTGGATACATTATTTTAATCATCCCAGCCTTCATTTTTCTCATCTTGAATCTGGCCAGGTATATGTCATTTCTGCACAAAACAGTCATATGCAGTAGATTTTTATTTCCATGAATGTGAAATATGAGCTAATAAGATATTTGACAAATGAGGAGTAGGTGTATATCCATCAAATCATAAATGGAACACTCTTGCTAGAAATACCTAGAAGAACTTTTCGTTTCTTTCTTTGTTTTGTTATCTATTTAGCCACTGATATCCCCAGGGTATGCTTTCCCTAAATTTACCCACATGTCAAAGTTGTGAAGGTTAGAAAATGATCTGCTGCATATTAATTAACCCTCAGTACAAAATATATGAAGTGCAAAATATTATTTTTCTGAAGCTACTAATGCCATGAATCTGTAAGATAAAAATGATACAGATTTTTTGATTTGTTAGAAACAAATTATTCCTTTTTTACTTATAAAAAAATTGAAATCATTTTTGCAACCTCATTAAGCAAAGATTAGTTAGGTAAACTAAAATAGCATAATATTTTCCAAATTGACTATCTTACTGAGTTTAACTGAAGTTAAAAATAACCTATCCAGTAGTTTATTATTAGTGGTTTAGGACCATGCTTTTTATATATCATCCATTGAGGATGGTGTATGATTTGGGTTGACTCCAAGAATTAATCACACAAAGAACAGCCTGCAGTAGAATCAGACCAGCTGTGGGTTTTTTTTTTTTTTTTTGGTTTTGTCTTACATTGTTATTACTATTCAGTCCCTCTCTGTTCCCACATTGGCAGGGTAATGACTGTGACCCTGCTTCAGACACTTTGGTGCCCCTGGGACAAACAGACTGCGAGGGTGATTCCAATTCTATACAGAAGGCAATTTTTTCCTAGTTCAATTAGGTGTAACAATATTGCTTCAATAAAATAAACTTGGAAACAATACTTTGGTGTGGATTTATTATCTATCTCTTGAGGGTTTAAAATTTTTTAAATAAAAATGTAACCCTAACATTTTACTTTGAAATTTGAGTATTTAATTGAATATTTAGGAAATAATATAGTCATTACTTTTAATACACAGTTAATACTTTCACATTTAATTAATGAATTATTGAAAAACCAAGATTGTAATGAACCTATGCACACATTGCCTAATGTTTGAAAAAAGTAATTATAAATTGAATATTAGTTACTTGTCAGTTTTTTTTCACTACTATTTAAGTTGTTACGGGGATAAATTAGAAACTTTCAAACTTAAATATAAAGTTCACTTTAAATGCTTAAATAATTGGGGTTAGGGTACTGCTACTTAAAATTACTGCCATAATTATATATTTTTCAAAAATTGTAAGGTTATAAAATTGGTATCTGAAGATCACTTGTTTTTCTCAATACCATATTTTTGCACAATGTGCACATTAAATTTGTAAACAACACAACCTTCTAGTATAATATTTGCATATGTCTGCTATTCTTATGCTATTTGCACAAGCACATTATATGTGAAAATAAAGCATCAGGAAGTTATTTTAATAAATTATATATATATATTTTTGGTAAATCCAATATTTCTTGCAACTTTTATTAAAATACTTGAAGTAAATTTATTTTATAAACATTTTAAGAATTTAAAAATATTTTTAAAGAATAAAAATGCAATTCCATATTGTTAAACACTTTCCTGAGAAAATAGCCCTAATTTTTTCATCTTCCCTTATTAAGTCTTTTTTTTAATGTCATTGCTCTTTTGTTATCAAACATTTCTTGTACACTAATATTATTATTAATAATGTGAGTTTTATTCCTGACAACTGAAACTTTTGTTAGCTGTTTTTGTTTTTTATTGAACATGTATCACAAAACTGACAGCCTCTACAGTCCTCCTCCATAATTAAACATTCTGATTAATTGTTAAAGCTGATCAACATATTTGCTTTCTAATAAGTAGGGAATTATTAACATGAAATTCTCTGGTCATTGTTGAAATTTAGAAGGTCTTTTCATGCTTATCGGTCATTCAGATTTTTCATCTACAAATTTTTCCCACTTGGTGAAAATTGTGAGAGAAATTTCTAATCATTTAAGATACTGCATGATGTATCTTACTGCCTTTAGTAGAGAAAGTCAATTAATCTGGTGCCAATTATTTCAAGGTTTGTAATTTCCAGTTTGATTTGTAGTACCTATAACTTTTTAGAACACCGTTTTATACATGGGGGTGAACATTTTTTCTGCTACATTGTTTTATTTGGGCAGCTTCATATTTATACCGACTTTCTTACTGACTTTAGTTTTATTACCTTTTGGAAATCTCGTAAACCTTTTTATTTGTGAACTCTTCTTCAGAATTTTATTGACTCTTAGAGTCTTTAAATATAGAAATGAGATTTTCTTGAGACTGAAAAAATAATATATACCACTATACCAATGGATTATAACAATTTATTTCCATATTTATTGTGGGTAGAAACAATTCAAACCAAGTTGAAAAATTCTCAAAATCTAATAG
The DNA here is from genome assembly GCA_004026705.1 of Nesogale talazaci. Lineage (NCBI taxonomy): Eukaryota > Metazoa > Chordata > Mammalia > Afrosoricida > Tenrecidae > Nesogale > Nesogale talazaci. The sequence continues at coordinate 143,037 of PVJH01002447.1, read as the reverse complement.
AAATGTATACTTAAAGATTTCACATAGCCGAGTATTATGAAATTATACTAACAAGCAAATTTAACAGTGTTTTTTTAAACTGGGTTCTCTACAGAAACAAAGCCAAGGATATTAACTTAGGTATATAAGGATGTACAGCTACAGAGTGGCAGTGGCAGTCCAGCATATGTCCTTCCCCATGCGTGCAGCTTACAGCAGGGGGAACCAGGAAACCTAAAGATGAACCAGGATGCAGGAGGACAAAGCAAGAGATGAGTGCACCGCAGACTGTTAGAGACAGAATCCAGTGGCAACATAAGGGACACTGGCCATAATTCTAAAAACAAAACAAAACAAAACAAAAAAACCCATTTCAGTATCCAGGTCAACAGGAAGAAGAGGACCAGCTTTCCAAAGTCCGGTTGCAGAGATGAAGTTAGGCCATAACCTCAGGCGCAGTCAGGCCAGACTGCTACACTACTGAGGATCCTAACCAAGTTGACACAAAACCTACCTAGTACCGTTCATTAAATTACACCAAAGTCTTTGGTAACTCAGCAGATTAGCTATTGGGTTTCTTTATGTAAAGTTAGCAATTCAAACCGATCCGCACCTCCAGCAGAGAAAGAGGAGTCTATTTACCCCCCAAAAAGATTTAACGTATCAGAAATCAATTTGAAGCAGTTCCACTCTGTCCTACAGAGTCGCTATAAGTAAAGTCAATTCAATGGCAAAAGGTTAAATTATATCAACAAGATTTTGCTTAAACATTCAATAAGTAGCTTGAAGAACTTTTTTTTTTAAAAAGGACATGCTTAATGCAGTTGGTCTAAGTTATTTTCTTTAGTATAACTATTCTTACTTCTGCCATACCTTCATGTAATTGACCTTTCATAAATGCCTTAGACTTTATCTTTTTAAAAACATATTTAAGAAAAAACACACAATTGTGTATCATAATGAAAAAGAGAGCTCTATGTGTTCTCTCAATGTATTTCTGTGAAAAAAAACTCCTTGACCAAATTTTTAAAAATGGGGTATGATGATAATAACTGTTACAAGGGAACTGTTGTAGGGAATGCAGGAGTATGGATGGATGATGGAAATGAGGAGGGTGGTTTCTGGAGTGAACAGTGAGGCCAGGAGGGTTGGAAAGGGAACACTAGACCTGAAAGGGACTGTACCGCCCAGCTGGAAGACAATGGAAGGGTGGTGGGGAGACTCTAAGATAGATGCACTCTAAGTGTTTGTACATCCCCTTGATGTGGTCAAATGATTGAACTATTTAATTGTATGATATGTGAATTATGTACCAGTAGAACTATTGGGAGAAAAATAAGTATTTTAAATGCATTTGTATGTGAATTTCTAATCATTTTATAAATCAGGCTGTCAATGGCAAACTTTAGTTATTGAAAAGAGACATTATTGATAATTATTCCAGCATATTTTAAATGTCTATTTCAGCAAACTGACTTATATGAATATTCAGTGTAATAAGTTTCTACTAGGGAAAGATTCAATTAATCAAAAAATATTGACTTTTCATTGATTAAAAATAAATATCATTATAGACTGGATCTAACCTACAAATACTGAGAAACATATTAGTTACTCAAGAAATAAAAGCTCACAGCTAAAATTTCTCACTGAATGTCATATAAGCATTTTCAGTGGTATCCTGGTATATATAATTCAATATTCATTCATTTGTTTTTTCATTTGGTTTTGGACGTGATTTAACCAGGATGCAAAGGAAAGTATGAGACGGGAATAAGAAATATGATTATAATACACTATACTTGTCTCACACTTAAATTCATCTTTGTAATATCTCACGCTTAAATGTTGATGAAACACTCCTTGAGGCTTATAAACTAGGAACTTATTTTCTCATTTTACATGTGAGAAAACTAAGAATCAAGGAGATTAAAAATCACAGTATTAAACAAAATTTGTTGTTCTTAAGCACTAAACAAACTCTTGTTGCCCCAAACTATGTTTCATACTTCACTTCCAGATTAATCCTCAAAATAACCCTTTAGGTAAATGTTATCACCCCTGTTGGATATATATGAGAAAAAAGAGACTCAATGAAATTAATTGATGTCCAAAAGCTGATATTTTGTAATGAGCAACCATAGACTACACTACTAATGCTTTAATTTCTGTTACTTTCTGAATTTTCACTTGCCCTACATTATGTTCTTAGACCTTGACACAAGTTCATTGCAAACTCAGGTTTTTGAAATGCAAGTTCACAGCTTTCTTAGCTCAAGCAACCAAATTCACCTCAGCCATCGTGCTTCACAAAATCTTGGATTTCTGTTAGATATGAATAACTATATAAAATAAGTGAAGTAGAACAAACACCGTTTTGGCATTTCCTGATGTATGCCTGCATTCAAAGGGCTTTATTTCTTTTCAATTTTGAAGAGATTGCAATGGTACCTGAAACATTATAACTCTTTATCCAGAAGTAAGCTCACTTTTTGTGGGACCTGAGGTTATAAAATGTGGAATTCTTCACCTGAAAACTTGGACAAAGTGTTACTGTGGTAGAACATTTTAATGGAGGCCATGAACTGAGGAGGTCTGAAAATCAAGGTTTTACTGAAAGTGTAATTTGTGACTTAAATCTGATTTTGTGATAGCTGACATACAAAGAAATTATGGATATGTTTGACAAATATTGATATAGTTGAATAACCTGGGCAATAAAATCTTTAGTTTATGTACCTAATCTTAAATCAATATAAATTGCCACAATAATGAATAGCGATCAGTACTTATGACTGATACTGATATAGGCCTCTAATATGCAGAGTTTGAGTTAGAAAATACTTGTTAGATAATTAATATTGCGTATTTGCATTGTTGTCCGAAATCTGCATTCTCTTTGAGTGAAATTACACTCAACTCTCAATAATTTGTGAATATACACTTCTTTAGAAGGGGACGACTATATTTATTTCTTGAAATAATGTGAATGACATTTATGAAGAAGCTATACTATATAATTTATTGCTATGTTGCTGTCTGAGATACAAATGCAAGTAATATCTGTTGAAGCTCGATTCATGTCTCTCTTTTTGGTTTTTATACAATTATTTATCAATCTAAATTAATATAAAGGAATAATGTCTTGATCAATTTCCCAAGATATGTCACTGTTTTCCAAAAATCTATAAAAATCTATTAAATATACTCAGGGTTAGCACCATGATTGATGACAAAACTCTGGATCACTAGATTATCCTAAAAATATTTTGGTTTGCTTAACATTATATATTAGTATATGTAGTTTCTTAACATAAAAATAATTTCTAGAGATTTGAAGAAATATTTTTGAAACTTACAAACATTCCACAGTTGTTATGACTATTTGGTACTAGTTTTGTGGCTACTTTTATTTTCATAATTTTAAATATAGACACATTTTGGACAACTTACAGTTTAGAAGGATAGATTGTTAAGGCTTGAGTGTCATCGTTGCAAAAATATGTATGAGTATTTTTGAAAAGCAGTATCATTGTATCAATTCGAGTGAGAGTGGATATAGTTACAGATCAAATCAGGGAACTACAAAATGAACTAGACTTGTTGCCAATGAGTTTATGCTGACACAATAATTCAGAGAAACTCATGCAGAATGCAAAGAAGAGACATGAAGAAACAAAGAGAACTGTAGATTAACGAGTTTATATGATTTAAATATGCTTTCAAGGGGATTCTGATGTCAAAAGAGATCATCCTCACAGTGATACTTAATAAAATTAAAGCAGACAATTTTTCAAAAGAAAAATGTAAGTCCTTCACCTAGATACACTATTGTAATACCATGAAATTGAAGGTAAAGAGAAACAGATTGTTGTGAAGCAAACCACAATTAGAACATAGATGTAAGTGTTAGAAAGCAAGAGCACATTATCTCTATACTTCATGTGCTTTAAACTTTCCTAATATAACACGTGGCAATCAGTATTAATGACAAACAAATAAGACAAATGAAAAGAGCTCTCTTAAGAGAATACTGAAAATAAGGTGGTTAAAAAGTATCCTATGTAAACAATAACCATAAAAGTCAGTGTAGTGATATTAATACATAAAAAAGATTAGAAGAAACATTAAAAATAAAATTGAGTTTTTATAAAAATTAATTCCTTAAAAGATAAAAAACTGGATCATAAATAACAGCATAATCTACACAGAAATTAGTAAGATTTCAGTTATCATGAGAAACAGTAAAGTTAGAACAGAAATAAATGAAAAAGAAGCTAGAAATTCAATAGAATAATTAAAACTAGAAGTCAGCTCTTTCAAAGGATTCATAAAATTCACAAATGAGGGTTAAATCTAAAAAATAAAGAGAATATATTCAAATAGCATGAGTAAGAAATAAAGAGAATATATTCTCTTTAAAAAATAAAGAGAATATATTCAAATAGCATGAGTAAGAAATTTAATGGGTGCAATTACAGCAGAATTAACTGAAATAAAAAATGATGATAACAGATTACAAAGAAGTATATTTTTCTACAAACTTGGAAACATGGAAGAAATGCATATTTTATGTATCTACTGCCTGCCTAAGCACAGTGAATTGAAGTAGAAAAGTTGAACAGAAACATAACAAAAGAAGACAATGATCATGTTATTAAAGTATTTCTAACTCAAAATTCAGGATGCAGATAAGCTCACTAGCAAATTCTACCCCTTAAGAAAAGAATTAATCCCAGTCTTTCAAATGCAGAATATACAAAGTGATAGAATATTCCCAAATCTAATTTGTGAAGCAAGTATATCCTTGATACCCAAATCAGACAAAGACATCATGTTACTTGCTGTGATTCTTCTAGCTATAATTTTTGTAATTCTCACACAATGACTGAATGGAAAAATGAAAATAATGTGTTTAGGATTACTGAGCCTTGTTTCTTTTTGTTTTGCATAGTTTCTTTGAATCATCAGGTCATACTAGACAGTGCCCAACAAAACATTTATAGGCCAATATTCCTAAGTAACATATCAAAAATTCAACAAAATCACAGCCAACTGAACCCAACAATATACCAAGCAATTAATGCATCATGACAAATTTTGACTCATACCAGCTATACAAGGATGGTTCAAGATTTGAAAACCAGTGAATATAATCAACCACATGAGTAAAACAAAGAAAAGAGCCATATAATCATATTAATACAAAAAGGAACTTGACAAAATCCAACTCCAATTTTGATTAAAAATCTAATAAAATAGGAAAAGAAGGTAAACTGTTCTAAATAAGGACATGTATACACAAATAGCGATCTCAAAGAAACTGAGAGTATGCCCCGCGTGAATGGGAATTGCACAAGAACGCCCTTTATCATCAGCCTTGCTTTATATGGAATTAGGAGGTCTTTGCCAGTGTTCTACATCTAGGAAGTCAAATAAAAAATATCCACATTGGCAAAAATAAAGTAAAACTTTCATTATTGTCAAGTGATAAAATCCTAAAGGTTCACCAGGGAAATTATTGGAAAGATTCAGGAAAAAATGTTAGTGATTTCTTTACATTAGCAGGAAATCAGGAAAAAAAATACCATTTACAATAGTGACCCAAAGATTAAATGCTCAGAAGAGAACAACAGCAACAACAACAACAAAACAACAAAACAACAAAAAATGAAGAGAACAAATTTCTACTGAAGATATGTATTAAATGGAGGAAGTGCTTTCCATTTACAAATTTTACTGGTGTCTTCGGATAACCATCTGCAGAAAAATAAAATAGGACCTATAGTTAACACTCTATGCATAAACACACTCAAAATTGACCTATTGCATAAATATAAAACCTGGAACTATAAAGACCATAAATTAAATATTAGAGTTAAATTTAGGGGCCCTAATGCATAACATAAATATCAGATGAAACATAATTAAGCACAAACAGCTGCTGGCAACTTAGACGACTAAAGCCTCCTAGAAAGTAGACATTTATTTGGATCAAACCATTTTACAAAAGAGAAACTACATACTGGAAACACATATCAATGATATAACAGGCAAGGGCTTGATATATAATATTTCTAAAAAGTTTAAGATAAACCAAATCTAAAATTAACAGAGAACGTAAATAAAACACTTCATCAAAGAAGTTATTCAGGAGACCAATATACATAAACATAACCCATTACTATTCAAGAGAAGCAAATCAAATTGAAATATAAAATCACCCCAGCATTTAAGCAACATTTTAAAATATATATATGCTAGAGATGGTATGGAGAGATTGAAATGGTTTTACATTACTGATGCAGCTATAACAGGGAAATATCTGTAGAAAATTCTGTGACACCTCCTTAAAAATTAAAAATAGGCTGAGCCCTGGTGGCATAAGTGGTTGAGTGCGTGACTGTGGTCCACAGGCTTGGTAGTTCAAATCCAGCGGCGGCTCTCAGGAACAGCACTGGGTAGCACCCATGACCACCAGAGACAGTGATGCCAAAAAAAAAAAAGTAAAAATAACAAGGGTTAGGGTTTGGGTTAAATAAATAAATAAATTATATGACATAGCAATCCCTACTATTGGCATATATCACAGAGAAATAAGAACTATGGCAAGAATGTGTACAAGCACATTTAATAGTTCATTAAGGAACTATTTCCAAAGGCAAGAAGATGGAAAAACACTAAATGCCTATCAATTAAAGAAAATATATGATAACTACAATAGAATGCTAAAGAATACTCTGCAATACTAAAGAGTAATGATGGCTCTGATATACCACAAAGCCTGGATGAACCCAGAGAGCATTATCCTAAGTGAAATATGTTAGACATCACAGGACAACGAGTCTATGAGACTACTATTGTAAAAAGTCAAGAAACACTTTCACAGGAAACCAGGTTTCTCTGTTTTATATCTCTTATGGGTGGTAGGAAAAGAGAGAGTAAGTTATTACTAGAGGGTACCGACCTACCACCACCTATGACCAATGAGTCATTTTGACCCATAGGGACTATATGTAACACAATAAAAACACTTTCTAGGGATTTCAATATGGTAGATCTTTTCTGGAACGTGATTTCTCATCTTCTGAGGCTTCATGATAGTCACTTGCAAATTTGGGTGGGAATGAAGACAATATTCAATAGTAAAGAAGTCAGCAAAAAAATTGGAAGACACTTGGAGGAATTCAAGAATGGAAGGCAACAAAGGTACACAATCCTGCAATAAGGTAGTCTGCAAGTAGTACATAGATAGACTCACAGGCTAAATGGGTGGAAGAGGAGAGATTAGAGTAGGTCTATGATTATATAGAGATTCAACAGAGGATGTTTATACAGGAGCATTTCTATTTACTGAAAATATAGCCTTGAGGATGTGAGTTGCTGGATATGAGGGCTAGGACCATGGCTTCAGATAATATCAATGTCCATGAGCATCGCAGTCCATGTATACAGTATTCAACATCACACCTTGGTGATTAGCAACTGAGGTTATAAAATTTTTGAGCAGCCATCAGTTGTTACTCTTCAGTGCCTTTGGGGCAGCTCTGACCCTTCTATGTACAACAGAAGGAATCACTGCACTGTCCTTCCCATCCTCACAATTGTTCCTCTGCACGAGGCCATTGATGAAGTCCCTGTGTCCATCCATCTCCTTAAGGCCTTCCTGTTTCACTGACCCTCACTTTACCAAGAATTATGTCCTTCTCCAGGGACTGTTCACTTCAGACACAATGTCCAAATTATGTAAGATGAAGTGTTGCCACCCCGGTCGCTAAGGAGCAGTTGAGTCTTCCAATAGAGATCTGCTTGTCCTTTTAGCAGTCCATGGTACTTTCAATATTCTTCTCCAGCTTCACAATTAAAATTCATCGAATTCTTCAGTCTTCTTTAATGTCTAACTTTCATATGCATATGAGGCAACAGAAAATGCCATGGTTTGGTTCAGATGCAACTTCTTCCTTAAAGAAACTTCCCTGCTCTTTACTTCTTTAAAGTGGTCTTACGCAACAGATCTACCCATTGCAATATGTCTTCGCATCTCTTGATTTCACCTTCCAGGTGCATTGTTTGTGGTTTCAAGTAAGACAAAATAATTGGCAACTTCAACATTGTCTCCTTTTATCATGATGTTATCTATTGGTCTAACTATGAGAATTTTGGTTTTTCTTTGATTGATTTGTAATCCCTACTGAAGATTATAATCCTTAATCTTCATGTGCAAGTGCTTCAAGTCCCCCTTACTTTCAGCATGCAAAGTTGTGTCATCTATATGCCGCAGGATGGTAATAAGTCTTACTCCGATTCTGCCACACTCTTCCTCATATAACTCAGCTTCTCTGATGATGTGCAGAGCATATAGATTGAAAAAATATGGTCAGAGGATACGACTCTTACCTTTTCTGATTGTAAATCATAATAGTGTCTGCTAGTACTTGTTGAACAAGTGCCTCGTGATCCATGTGTAAGTTCTGAATCAGCACATTGAAATGTTCTGGAATTCCCATTCTTCTCAAAATTATCCACTGTTTATTATGGTCCCCAGAGTTGAATGTGTTTGCGTAGCAAACAAAACACAGATAAATATTTTTCTGATATTCTCTGCTTTGAACCAAGGTTCATCTGACATCAGCAATGATATCCCTTATTTCATATCCTCTTCTCAATTTTGCCCAATTGTCTGGCAGTTCCCCGTCAATATACTGCTGCAAATGTAGTTGGGTGATCTTCAAGAGAATTTGACTGGTGTTCAGTATCAATGATATTTTTCTACAGTTTGAGCATTCTTTCCAATCAATTCTCGGTCAAGTCTCTTGGTTCACTTTTCTTTTGAATACAGGCTCCTGAGGTGCAATTATTTGCCTTTCTCCATCTAGAGAGAAGAGTCATGAAGAAAATCAAGTAGTCCAGTTAACTAATGCCCCATGGAAACATCAGTCTCCACAACTCTGACATCAGAAAAACTAGATAGTATCCAGCTACCACTATGTAGTTCTCTGAAAAATAGCATATTATTAGGTCTTGATTAAAATGGGAGAAAATGTGGAGCAAAGCTCAAACTCATTAAAAGCACCCACACTCAAAGGAAAGACCAGATTTACTTGTCAGACAAAGACTGCTGGAATTGCTGAGACTCCGACCACTGTTATACTTCAGGTCTGGATATGAATGCATTCTATTGTCTAATTTTCCACCCAATAAAGAACAGGTGAGTGTGAGCAGTCATGATACAAGGGAGGTTTGCATAGATCCTTCCTTTTAACTCTTCAGAATCAGCCACAGTTTGAGGCCCAAGCACAGATTTCATAAGAATTTAAAGAAGGGGGAAAGGAAATAGAAAATATATACAGAAAGTGGGATTGTGCTATTGAGAACACAATCAATGAGGCAATGAAAAATGTACAGGAATTGTGGAATAGAAAAGTGATATGCTGTGTAAACTTTACCCACTCAATTAGCAATAAAGATTGGAAACATTAATAAATCTTATTGAGAATTTAATGCACTCTCTTCTTTGGCATGTGTTCCAAATTATAGAAATATGACTATATATGTGTAGTTTACCAGGAGTCAGTTGTGACACATGATTCAGAAGGCTTGAAAAAGTTCATTCAGAAATGAAATGAAGAATGTTATGATATTCAAATTATGTGATATTAAAATTGTTGAGGTGGGGGAATACCATGGTTTTAGTCAAACACATATCAAAAACAGAAAAAAAGAAAGAAAATGAAATTAAAAGATAATGTATTTTTTTCTTCCAAATTATTAGAAGCTTCTTTCTATGTTCAGAGTACAGATGTGCTTCATAGAAACTCTATGGGGATGATTTTTCACTAGGAGATGGCCAGATTTTTCGTACATGTTACTTCTGGGTATACTTTGTGTTGCCTTATTTAACATCTCTGTTTTATCCCTTAGGGTTCTAATATCCATCACAATGGCTATCTGTAACTCACAGACAAAATTCACGATTAAAGGGTTTCTTCAGGAAGCTAACAAGTTGTAATGCCAGGGAGAAATGTTCAGGGTTGAATTCTTTATCAGCACATGCCACGCTGTTCTTTCAAGACCTGTTAATAAACGCCTGTATGGGGCACTGGTGGTGGTGGAGTAGTCACATGGCTGTGATCTTTATGGTTGGCAGCTCGAAAATCACCAGGAGCTGCAGTAGAAAGATTGGGATTTCTACTCCTGCAAATAGTTACAGTCTCAGAAACCCACAGGGGATCTCTATGATTAGGCATTAGCTTGATGGCAGTGAGTGAGAATAAATGTTCCAAGGGTCAGGCCACTCTGCTACAAGTCTCCACTTGTCAAAGGAGTTGAGCTAACTCCTTGAATCAGCAAGCCTAGACTCCAGAACGAAGTGCCCAGTCGCACCCTACTCCTGTAACCCTTAGCTTGAAGGCGCTCCACTCTACTTCCATAGGGTAGCGAGTCACATTCCCGTTAAGTGCCCAGTGACACCCATTCGGCAAGCCAACGTCCTGCACAAACGTATTCAGCTTTACTTGTACCCTGGCTTAGGAAATCCAGCACTCACTTCCGTGCTCAGACTTCTGCTTCTACTGATGCTCCTTGGATGCTACAGTTGTCTTCTGAATCCTGAGGGTTCCCTGTGCAGGGGTCCATGTGCAGTGGATGTGCTCCACTGCTCCACAACTGGCTCTTGCTGTTGATGAGATCCCCTTCCTGCTCTCCTGAGGCCTCGTGCTTTAAACACGTTATAAAAATGTGTTATAAAAGAATGTCTCTTTAAGGAATCCGGTCACTCACTGGTGAATTCTGTCACCCTCTTTCCCCATATTCCTACTGGAAAGACTCATACAGAAAAAGTTCTTTTTATGAGAGTTGGAGACTTTGGCTTGTAGAACCACCTTAATGAATTTGCTGCCCCTCAATACTCAATCCCTTAACCCTTTAGTTAGCTGTGGAAAGGCTTCATGAGGGTAAGTAAAAGAGTATGGTTGCATATTATAAAACGTTTATTGAACAGAAAAGTCAACATGTGCGGCTGTATTTTCTAGGTCTGTACTTCTGAAAAGTCAGCTTACCTCTAATTTTCCAAAAGTCTAGAGTTTTCAGCTTACTCTACCATCAAGTTGCACTTTGGACATGCTCAAAGAGCTCAAATAATTATTTTTATTTAAATACCTCTTGGGGAAGGAAAAGAAGTCTGAAGGGATAAGGCGAGGAGTGTAGGATTGGGTAGAGTGAGTAAGGCATGCAACAATTTGCTCCACAGGAGGCGGTGCTACTACCCTTGATGAATGAGTGGGTGGGTTGTGATTGGGCTGGAGGTAGGGGGATTCTTGGCAGAACTTTCTACCAAGTATTTCTCACCAAGTCAGCTTGCAGTTTTCTAAAAATGTCTTTATAATTAACCTCAACATTATTATGTGCCCTTCATGAACATCTCCCAAGATTACCTCTTTTTTTATTTCCCCAAAAGTCCCATAACTTTTGAGCTGGCATATTTGCCTTAAATTACTTGGCTAAGTAGGTCCCCCTACTAAGAAGCTGCCATTTGTTTTGAACTTTGGAAGGTGCTCTCATGCTATGAAGGCTATGTATTACTTTTCTGTAGCTATCCATGATCATAGGGACATATGCAAATGTGTTTTGTTTGGAATAATCTTGTGTATGATCTAAAATACTAATAGCAGTGCTTTCTGACTCACACTTTTATGTTTATATTCCAAATTTATTACAAAAAACTATTTTTTCTAAACAAAACTAAATTTTAAATAAAGCAAAAATGCCCCAATACAAAAAATAACAAAAATATATGTTTAGAAATGAAGTCGGTAAGTAACTTGAGGGTTAAAGAATATATTCCAGTAGAAATGAAAAAAACCTTTAAAACTTCCAATGTCCATTTGTGAGATACCACCACTGTCACCTCTACCCGCACATGTATAGTGTTAAATGTCTATGACGGAGAAAATGAAAACTTTTGTATAAAGAATTAAACCTTTCTTTCAAGGAGCTAGAAACATTGCTCCTGGCTGTGGGGTGGTGGTGGTGATGTTAGATGGAGGGTGGGGAGATGGAAAGAGTAGAAGTGGGGGGAGCTGGAGAGAGTAGGAGTGGGAGGAGGTGGAGAGAGTAAGAGTGGGGGTAGGTGGAAAAAGTAGGAGTGGGGGTGGGTGAAATCCTTAAAAGTACAATAAGAAAATGAGAACAAAAGAAGCATCATGAAATGAAACATAAAAGCAAAACTAGTGCTGATCAACAAAACAAAAAGCTGACACTTTGAAAATAGATGACTAAATGATTTTCTGGCATGCAATATAATAAGCATTACATTTTAATTATGGCTGCCTTCTAATTACTGCTCTTTTATTAATTTATTAATCAATTTATAAATAGCATTGGCTCCCTAATTCATCATTGCTGCTTTTTTGAAAAAGGAAAATTCATGCTAATAGAGAAAGAGACAATTATATTTTGGGTCAAAAATCTTGATGACTTCATTTTATCTGAGATAAAGTAACATTTCAATTTGTAGTTAGAAAATTGATTGCCTTGCTTCTGTCAGCTTTAGTTTCCAACTCCTGTGTTAAACACATATCTGAGTGACTAACCAGATATTAGGCAGTGTCTGGGTGCTAAGGATATAACAGGGAACAAGATAGGAACGATGCTAACACAGAAAATGTACTTCCTAATAAGAAAAGGCTTAAACAAGCAAGGCCATTGAAGTATTGAGAGAGGGAAATGGGAGAGTACTTGAGAACCTATCACTCGGGGAACTAACACATTATCTATTATGGAAAGAAAGTTGAGTTGAGAATATGAAATTTCTACAGAATCTTGAAAGAGATACACTAAAGAAGAAAAGTGAAGGGTAGCAGATCATTTAGGACAGAAAAGCATGAGCAAACTGTGCAGACTAGAACAGGGTTGTATCAGTTGGTTTGGACCTGCATATGGTTTTAGAGTAGTAGCTGCTCTTAATCAAATAGAAGCAGCTATTTTATAAAATTACATTATTTCAATTTAAACTATTTCATTCATTGTGCCTTCAAATCCTGGTCAGAAAGGTATATAATCATAGTTAGAATATAAATTATCATGTGGAAATAATAGCTTATCAGTCAGTTCCTCTGTCTATAAATGTACAGTCATACACAATTTTAAAGATGGCAAAGATCAGAGGTATAAATTATTAGGCATCTATGACAGTGCCTGGTAAGAGTGTAGAGCACAGTATGTTTTCATTATTGATTCTTTTAGTTGTCACAATAAATGGCCAACATATCATTCTTCTACGTTTAGGGATGATATTCGGAGAGGGGAAGCCCTCGTCAAGATAACACCGTGGTATGTGTTGCTATTTGTTTTTAAGATTCAGCCTTTGTATCATCATAAAAAACTAGTTTCCTTCTGGGTAATGGTGTTCTCCTGTGTGTCAAACACATCATATTGGGAAATGAGCTTGGTATGTTATACCTGGTGTTGAAGTCACCTTTGTCTGTAAGATATAAAAGCAGTCAGTAACCCAAGCAGCTCATATGGAAAGGTCTCTGTTTCTCTCATGTGCGGCTCATGTGCAGCACACAGAGGGCCCAGATAGGTTTCTCTATATGGAGGTGGAATGAAATGCAAAGACTTTTATGATTTCAAAGTAAATTATTTCACCCTGTCAAAGACATCACAGACCAAAGGTCTACATTATTAATATGAAAATAGTGAACTTTAATTTTTAAGAATTAATAATACATTGCTAATTGATAATGGAAACATTGTTATGATCATAATCTGTTGCATTGGAATCACAGTGCCCCTTTTGTTTAATTGTGGTGAAGAGAAATGTTTGTCAGGTAGCCCGCCTGTTTCTTTTCAAACGATGAGTGCAGTATATACACACAAGATTTCCTTTGCCTTCTTTTACAAAAGGAAGCAAGTTTCAAAGAAAATTACATAGAAGGGTCTTCTAGAAAGCATGTAATTTGAGGGGACTTACTTTTGGAACCATAAAATAGCAATCTTTCTGCATTCATGCATTCAAAAGGCAACCAGACTGTCATTCTACTTATTAAATAACTCAAACTGAAGCCAGCAAAATGAAAACTACTGTATTATTTTTATGATCACTTCTCATATACATATTGATGGAATAAAATCTACTTAGAAATTGCCAGGAATTATTTTCTATTCTTAACTGAATTAAAATTAAATACTTGCAAACACACTTTACTTATGAGGTATTCGGAGTGTAGCCATCCTTTAAAATTTCTCCTTCTTCTGGTGGAGATAATATTGAAACCTTTCTTAAATTTAAGAAATTTATTTTAGAAATTTATTGAAACCTTCCTTAAATTTTAGAAATATATTATTTGCCACAGTTTCCCTACTCAAACATTCATGTTTATTTTCATTATGTACTATTTTTGAACCAAACTCAACTACCATCAGTTGACTTCTGAATCACAGTGGCCTTATAGACCAGAGTAGAACTTACCCCTGCGGATATCTGAGAATAAAATTTTAAGGGTGTAGAAAGCTGTTTTCCTCAGAGTAGTTATGAATCACCAAACCTTGTAGGGCAGAGCAAAACTGCTGCTGACGGTTTCCAAAACTGTGAGTTTCTATTGACGGTTTCCAAAACGGGATAGACTTCTCAGTGCCTACCCCAGGACACAGTCAGTGTATGACTTATAAAGTAAGAGTGATTGCAGTTAAAATGACTCACCATTGAGTTGATTCTGACCCCAAATGATATCCTTGCCTTTTATGCCATTCAAAATCTACAAGTCTTTGGATTATGTTGAATTGTCTGATTCCTTGACCACTGCTTTGGCAGACATTGATTATGAATTCAGGTAATATAAAATCCTTGACAACTTGAATCTTTTTCTCCATTTGTCATAATATATCTTATTGGTCTGATTGTGCCAATTGTTGCATGGCCTATATCGATGAGAAATACAGCCTGAGATTTTGATCTTCATCAGCAAGTGCTTCAAGGGCTCTTTACTTTCAGCAAACAAAACATGATAGATGCATTTGGATTCTGCTTCTGGGGAAGAATATCAATTGTACCATCAACTGCCAGAGAAGAGGTCTAGCTGAATGGCACCTTGGAAGGAAGCTGGTGAAATGGACTCTCACAGTCAGGGTACTTTCAGACGGACTCGTCCCAGGAGTAGGATGACATGTTCGGTTAAGGAGAAGGAAGGCAAAAATCACAGGGTATTCAACAAGGTAGACTGACATAGAGGCTCCAACAATGGGCAATGTGGCTCAAACGTGGCACCAGGGATGACCTCGTAAAGGACTGGGCAGTGTGTCATTCTGTTGTACACACGGTTGACGTAAAGTGGACCTGGCTCGCTCAGTGGCATCTAGAAACAGCGCCTGAGGATTAAATAATTATACTGTGATTGTCTCCAACCTATGAGACAACTTGAGCAGAAATTGTATGGCATTTTCCTCCTTTTTTCTGGTTTTAAAATAAGAAAAATCTCCTCCTTACCTCAATTCTTTTCTAGTTTTAAAATAAGGATCATCTCTCCCTAACCTCAAAATCAGGTAAAAACTACAAAGAAAATGCTAGCAAAAGTCTATTCCGGATATTAAACCAAACACATTTTCTGTTTGGGAAAGAATTCTAGGGTGATGGTGCATTGAAATGTTCCTAAAGAGAAATATTCCCTTATGAATAGCTGTCCTTAAGTATTGAGGACAAGGAACTCATTTCCATTGGTGACAGCTGCACATTTGTTCACAAGAGTTCAGGCATTTGGAAATTAGGCAAGATCTTCTTGGGAGCAGACTGTATGCTAGGGATTTTCCTTTGCTCAGGATCACTGTTGTTAGATACCAATTCAAAGGAATTCCATGTGATAACAGACCAGTCCCCTGGGATGTCTTCTGGATTGTAAATTTCTTGAGATCTGATTGTGCAATCTCCCACAAAGTCACTGGGTAGATTTGAACTGACAACTTTTGGGTGGAAGTTTAACTAGTGTACCACCAGTGCTCCTTGCCTGGGAATACAGATAAGAGAGAAACATTCTAAATTGTTTGTCACTTATTGAGAAAGTCAGACTACAAACTATGTTAGTATTTGCAGCAAAAACAAGTAAAGTCTCTAACAAAGGACCCAGATAGTAAGTGTTCAGATTTGAGTAGAAATGTATATAGGAATGAATGGCATTTTCCTCAAATTTTCCAGTTTTGTAATAAAAATGATCTTCTCCTTACCTCTAAATTTTTCTAGTTTTAAAATAAGGATGATCTCTCCTTAACCTCAAAATAAACTAGTTCCTTAAGGATTAGTTCCAGCTTTTTAAATTGCATATAATATATTTTATGTTTTCAGGCTTTATAAATATCTATTTAGGAACTAGTAGAGTAAAGTAGTCTTAAAAACAAGGCAAACACTTAGACTTCAATAAGAAAGGCAGTGCATTAAAATAGACATAAAAAATAAAATATCAGGCTTCTCTTCACCCATCTAAGTATGCTAATTTATCAGGTGTCAGGATAAAATGGTGGAAAAGCATATGGTGTTAGGTACTGTTTTTCAAATAGTCATGATCAGTTGTTATTTCCCAAAATTAATTTGTTAAGGGTAAGAAGATTTTTCGATTTGCTATTGAATGGTTTACTAGAATATATAAAGTGTATTAAGGTTAGGAAATAATAATTGTCCTCCCAGCAAGGTTATTTTGTACATTACATTAGATTATCTTTTGAGATAGTTAGCACAAATAACTGCAACATAGTATGTGTTCAGTGTACATAGGCTTTATTCTTAGTGGGAGGAAAAGGATATTAAATATAGCTTCCAATCTTCCTTAATTCTTAATATGTCTTGTGTTATTAGTAAGCAATTTGTTCCCTTTATTAAATTTTGTTTTTGAAGTTGAATATTCTGGTCAGAAAAATATAAAGTCTTATAAAGTTCCTTACCTAGGAAGTTAAATTACGTTGGCATAGGTTTTGTTAATATATGAAATGACAGTCCCAAAAAAATCAATTGGGAAGTTTTCCTTTGCTATTGTAAATAACTAGAACTAGTGTAGCTTATATTTATGATGTGTTTGTGATTTTATGTTATATTTGCTTGAAAACTCATACTTAAGTCTTTTTAAAAATGTGTCAAACCTGCCTTTGTCACTATTTATTTTGGTACATTCTGAATCTCAAAATGAAGCAATATCTTGCTGAGTGAATATAACCAGGCAGACATTTCACAAATCTGATTCTGTATGGTTATCACGGCTTACCCGCACGTTCTCATGTAAACTTTTCACTCTTGGAAATCCATAAATAACCACATGACATCCTCCTGTATTATACTAGATGTCAGCAATACATGCTTTAAAGAACTAGTGAATGTTTTCTCCTTCTGAAGTTTGTTAAAATGCAATGTTGGTTTATAAATGTTAATAAATTTTAACATGGGAAAGTAAGGTTTTTAATTACTAGATTTTAAAGCTAAGAGTACTCAAAGGAACATGAAAAAATTAACACAGAATTAATCCTTAAGGGGCATTAACTTTTGCTTTTGCAGCTCATGTTAAACGTACAAATATACTTTAAATATCTGTCAAAAGTAGGTAAAAGTGTTTATAACAATTTTGCTTTAGGAAGAGATAATAAATAGATTTCAAGTACATTTTCATTAATTGTTATGTAAGATAATTTTTAAAATTTAGAAGTTCCCCTAATTTCTCCCTCAGGTTGCTTAGCGATAAAATAAAATGTAAATCTATGTTCATTTAAACGTGCCACAAAGTTAAATCTGCATTAATTATGTAACACCGGGAGAAGCAGAGCCCTGGCAGTGTGGCACGGTTGGCAGTTCACAACAATCAGCAGCTCCGCAAGAAGCAGACTGGCTTTCTGCTTTCCGAAGCAGTCAGATTTTCAGAAACGCTCAGGGATCTCTCGGTGTCGGCCTTGACTCTGGCAGTGAGCGCGAGCGAGGCTCTAGAGCTAGAGACTGCGATCAGCGGCAACATCTATCTACTACCTGCTAACACGGAAAAGAGGCAAATGTGCGTGCTTTAAGTTAGAGTGAAAAATTTTATTACTGATTTAAAAGGATTTCTTCATAAAACTCTACATTGCTTTCTGATATCGAGAAAATCCCATCTGGTATCAACCCTGTCTAAACTTTTGGTTTCCAAGACTCTAAGTTTTTATGTAAATATATAGTATGTCCTCTCTCCCTTGAAACTATATATAAATATAGGGGAGAAAAAGCAGATAGGTAAATGTGATAAAATATTTGCGTGAAAATATGGACAACACTTAATAGAATACTTATGAAGGTCATTTAATTCGGTTTCAAAAATAGAGCCCCGTAATAATTGTTGTGGCATGGTTAAGTCCTCAGCTGCTAATCTGGTTATTAACCATTGAACCTCTCTGCAGGTAGATGATGTGACAGTCTACTTCAGTAAAGAAACAGGTTCAGGGCTGATCCCCTGTGGCGTAAGTGGTTGAGTGCGGGACAGTGACCCAGGGGTTTGGCGGTTCAAATCCAGTAACTGCTCTCCAGGAGCAGGGCTGGGTAGCTCTCACGACCACCAGAGGACAGTGATGCCTTCCCCTCCGCCCCCCCAAAAAAAATACAAGTTTGGAAAACCTATGGGATGGTGTTACTCTGTTCCAGAGGAGGCTTGGCAATGTAATTGTTATGTATTGGACTGCTAACCACAAGAGCAGTAGTTCAAGATCGCTAGCCTTTTAATGGGGAAGGATGAGGCTCTCTACTCTCACAACAGTTACAGTCTCTGAAGGCCATCAAGACATTTCTCTTCCCTGTACTCTAGCATCACGTTGAGTCCGAATCAATTCAGTGACTGTGAGCTTGACTTTATAAGATTGCTCTGAGTCAGACCACCATTTGTCTGTCAGTTTGCAGTACTGTAATGCCTTGTTTGTTGCTGGAAACTCTGTCACTGGTATTTCAAATGTTAGCAGGGTCACTCTAGGAGAACAGATTTTGACAGAGTTTCTAAACCAAGGACAGATAATAGAGGACTTGGCTCTCCCTTTTGGAGGAAGGCACTGCTCATAACCTTTTGCATAGCAATAAAGCATTGTCAGAGTGGGAAGAGCTAGTGAATGGAAGAAAATGTTGTCTGTGACAGTGCCCGAAAATGGGCCCCATGTGTCCAAAAACATTCAAAGGGGAATAAATGAAGTCAACCACAATGACAGGATTCGGGTACATGTGGTAGTGGAGTCTTTTGTATCTTCATTTGTTGATGGTATATGACTCAAGGTAAGGAGAAGCAGATGTAAAAATCTGCTAGTGAACATAAATTAGTGCAAAGTATCTGTCTAGGAGATTTTTAAGTGTCCAAAATGAAATGCAATGTATAAAAATATACACCTTAGAAATTAGTGAGATGAAATTAACTGCTATTGGCTATTTTGAATTGGAAAATCAAATGATTTACTATGTTATAATCACACAATCAAAATTAATGACATGGCATTCATTGTCTAAAAAGTCATTCCAAAAAGTCATCACGAAGTATAATATGCTTTGTGTGAAAAGATATCTATCTGCCATAAAGGAAATCCAATCAGTACAACTGTTATTCAAATTTATACATCAAACACAAAGGCTAGTAATGAAGAAATTGAAGAATTCTATCAACAACTTCATTCAGAACTTGAATGAGCAATCAAAATGCATTGATAATTATTGGTGATTTGAATGTAAAAGTTGGAAAGAAGGAGAAAGGAACAATAGTTGGAAAATGAAATGAATGTGGTAATAGAAATGAAACTAGAGACTGCATGATAAAATTTTGAAAAACCAATGACTTGTTCAAAGCAAAAGCTTTTTTTCAACAACACATGGACTTCTCCATATGAAATAGAAGTCAAAAAGGGAAAAATGCTCAATATCGGCAACTAAAACCTGGCCAGATTTCAACTGTGGGACAGATATTATCAATTGTTCATACATAAGTTCAGAATAAAGGTGAAAAAATTAAAACCAACCCACAAGAACCAAAGTAGGACCTTGAGTCTCTGCCAACTGAATGTTGAGAACATCTTAGGAACAAATATTTTGCATTGTTCAAGCTGAAATGACTATATTAGCCAAAAGCATGGTTCTAGGAATAGATGGATTGCTAGTTGACATGTTTCAACAAGCTAATGAAGCACTGGAAGTACTCAGTTTTCTGTGCCAGGAAATTTGGAGGATAGCTATTTGGCTAAGTGGCTGAAAGAGATCTATACGTGTACTCATTCCAAATAAAAGAGACAATAAGGCTGAGCCCCAGTGGCGTAGTGGTTGAGTGCAGGACTGCGGCCCACTGGCTTGGCAGTACAAATCCAACAGCAGCTCTCCAGGAGCAAGGCTGGGTCTCCCACTCTCACCAGATGGCAGTAATGCCCGAAAAAAAAAAAGAGAGAGACAACAGAATACTCAAACTATAGAATCATAACACATATAATATGCAAATAAAATATTGCTGAAGATATTAAAGCTTATTGCAGTGCATTAACAGGGAGTTGCCAATGAGTTCAGCTTCAGAAGAGTATATGGAACAAAGGATATCAATTCTGATGTCAGATGAATCTTGGCTCAGATAAAAAAATACCAGAAATATGTTTTATTGACTATTCCAGTGTATTTGTGTGGATCACAAAAAGTCATGGACAACTTTAAGATGAATGGGCATTCCGGGACACTTCATTGTCCTCATTCAGAACTTGTGCACAGATTACAGAGGTGTGGCGAGGAAAAGGGAATACTGTGTGGTTTAAAACCAAGAAAAGTGAGTGCCATGAGTGTAACCTCTTTTGGTATGTCTTACTATACTTATGCAATCTGTATGTGTTGAGACTGTAATCAGAGAATCTGATATACATGAAGAAGAATTCAGCATCAGGATTAACCCAAACCAAACCGCTGCCAGTGAGGTGATGCTAACTCGTCGTGACCTTATAGGACAGGGTAGAACTAGTCTTTGAGTTTCTGAAAATGGAACTGTTCATGGGAGTAGGAAATGCCTTCTTTCTCCAGTTTCACACCACTGACCTTTCAGATCACAACCCAATGCACAGCAACCATAACACCAGTGATCCGTTGGCATCAGGATCAAAGGAAGAAATTATCAACCTGCAAAATGTAAATGACTCAATCTTGCATACTGAAAGTGAGGGGGGTTTGAAGCACTTGCTGATGGAGATACAAAAATATACAAAAATGTATATTACAATTTAATATAAAAAAGCCAAAATCCTCATCACTGGACCAATTGCCAACATCATGCTAAGTGGAGAAAAGGTCGAAGTTGTCAAAGATTTTGTCTTGCTTTGATCCACAATCAATGCTCAAGGAAGCAGCAGTCAAGAAATCAAAAGATACATTGCCTTAGGTAAATGTGCTACCCAAGACCTCTGTATAACATTGAGAAGCAAGATTACTTTGAAGAAAAGTTGTACCTGACTCAACCCATGTGTTTTTCATTGATTGATGTGCATGTGAAACTTAGACATGGAATGACGGAGACAGAAGGAGAATCGGTGCGTTTGATCATGGTGCTGGAGAAGAATATTGAAAGTATCATACATGGCTAAAAGGACAAATCTATCAGGCTTGGAAGAAGTATGGCCAGAGTGCACCTTAGATGCAAGAATAGTAAGGCTTAGTTTTATATAATTTGGACATGCAGCCAACACCCTGAGGCTAGGGATAGCAAATCAAACGGAAAGGAAGTGAGAAAGAGGAAGGACCCCAAGGAGGTGGTTGAAGCATTCAACAATTGTGAGAACAACACAAGACCAGGCAGTGTCCCGTTCACAGGATTGCTATGTGGTGACAATTATAGTGAGTCAGAATCAATTCTCCAGCAAGTGACTAAAGTAAGAACACAAACCAGTGTACTCAATAATGGTGTCTTTAATACAACTTGTTTTTAATTAAGGAAATATGAAAATGTGGTATTTAGGTCCATGTGTCCTCAAAAGGTAGCGGTTGTGAATATGTGTTTCTAATAATTTCCTTAAATTTTAAATAAATTCATTTCCTTTATATTATTTGAAGGACAGGGTTTATTTGAAATAGTTGGTGGTATTGGGGGGTGGGGGTGATTTGAAAAAAAAAAAAACACCAACAAACCGTCAATTCCTGTCTCCTAACCCTACTTCACTTCCAAGAAAAGGCTTCCTTTGTCTATCTCAGGGAGGCCACAAGAATTTTGCTGTTTCAATCAAATGCAAATAAACACGTTAGGAAATTCAGCCCTAACCCATGGCTGCTAGCCACTTGCAGCTCACCATGTTCCTGCAGAATGAAGTAGACTCTTCCAAAGTGGTGTTTTTGAAATCAGGTTGTCTCATCTTTCTCCCACCAAGTGACTGGTGGGTTCAAGTCACTGACTTTTCTCTCAGTGAGCAGCCAGTGAAAAGATGTGGTTTTTTCTTTTCTTTTTTTCGTCTTGTATCCTTATGTAACCACTGCTGATATGGTGCTGATATGGTTGGCTGCTCATAGAAAAGTCAACCCCTCAAACCCACTGGCTCTTTTGTGGAAGAAAGATGAGACAACTAGGGAGAAGTTTTGTTTTGTCCTGAAGGGGCTTTGTGAGTTGGAAATGAAGAGAAGGCAATGAGTTCCATCATGGGTATCCTTATATTTGAGAATTGCTTCTTTGACAGTTGTCTATTTAGTGACATTTCAGCACACTCACATTTAATATAATTATTACTCTGCCTGCAGTTTGTCTTCACCATCTAATGGTATGATTTCTGGTTTTTCATCAGTTCCTAAAATTTTATATCATTTTCTCATTTCTTTCTTTCATATTAATAATGTGCTTTTTAATTCCACCACTCCCAAAACATTCTTTAGTCACTTGTATGTTTATTTATCTATTCCTTTCTGACTAACCTAGAGTGTTAATATCCATACTTAGCTGAATATTCTAAAGTGCTATGTCAGAGCCTCAAGGTCATCATTGATTCCATGGGGGAAAGATAAGGTTGTCTGTTTCACAAAGATTAAAGCCTTGACAACACTCAGCATCAGTTCTACAGTGCCCTATATAAGGTTGGAATGAATTGGAAGAGTAGTGAGGTGGTGGGAGCTTTCTACTTGCATTCATTATAAATCCTTCTGATATATTTTTACAATTGCTTACAGAGTCAATGTTCATTTATAATGACCCACATATTTATAATTTTCAGTGCTCTTTATTTTTTCTGCATTTATGTATTTCTTCTTGAAAGAGAATTTTTTCCTTAAGAATTTTCTTTAGTATTGTTTTGTACTTGTTTCTTGTTGCCAGTTCTGCCTGTCTTTAGTCATCTTTCACTTGAGGGATATTTTTCCTTCTGAATAGAATTCAAGAAGGTATCTGTTGAAGTGCTAAGAGATACCATTAGTCTTCTGAATTCCATCACTCCCTTTAAGAGAAAAAACTGAAAACCTTATTTTTGCTCATTGATAGTTGTTTCTTCCATTTTTCTTTGGTTTCAGTACTTTATTTTTCTTATTATGGTTGTCAGAAACTTTACTGTGATATGCTGATGCATGATTTTCTTCATACTGACTTTCTTTTTCTTTTTTGGTTTTTGGGCATCACTGCCCTCTCTCTGCCCAGGCTTTGCTCCTGTGGAGCTGGAATTGAACCTCCACCCCAGTGGGCCACAGTCTTGCGCACAACCACTATGCCACCGGGACTCAGCCCCATACTGACTTTCTATATGGTTTCAATACTTCTTGGATCTTTGCCTTTCTGTACTCCATTAGTTAAGGATATTTGTGGCCAACTAGTTTTTCTTTTGTTGTTTTTTTGTTTGTTTGTTTTTGTTCATCACTGCCCTCTGGTGGTGGGAGCAGGAGGCCCAACCTTTGCTCCTGTAAGCTGGAATTGAACCTCCATCCCAGTGGGTTGCAGTCCCGTGCACAACCACTACGCCACAGGGGCTCAGCCCAAACTAATTTTTCTTAATTATTATTCAAATACTCTTTCTACCTTGTTCTGTAGTTCCCTTGTAAGACTCCACTTACACATTAGACTGCTTTTATTACTTGAATTATTTTCTGTACTTTCTCGTTGCATTTTTTGCTTTTTCTCAGACTTGATAAATTTTGCTCATCTTACTTCTAACTCACCAATGGTTTCATCTAATAATTCCCAGATGTTATTAAATATATTTAGTTTTGTTATTTCAGTTTTTTGCTTTTTCCTCTTTTATACTGTCTTACTTTTAATAAATCATGTATTCATGCACATTTCACATGCCTTGTATGAATTTTCAAATATACGGAGCATCATTTTTTTGTTTTAAGTTTAATATCCAGCTACCATTACTGGATTATGTGTGTTTTACCTCTGATTTCTAGAATTTTTTCCTTTGCATATCTGGACTTTTGTTCAAAATCTGTCATTTAAAATATGGCAGAAATTGTGTTTGGCTCATTCTTGAAAATATCAACTCTACCATTTGTAGATGCATAGATTGAAGGGGAAAATAGACTCATCCAAATCAGTAGCTGAGCTACTTTAATACTGGGTTGAGCAGCTAAGTATAGTTTGCACCACTTTTCACCATAGCCTTTGATAAGTTCCAGCTACAGCCTTCTTTACTGCCTAAGATTTCCTTTAGCAATTCTGACACTTCAATGTGTGCTTTTCCTACACTATGGCAGTGTAGAAATCTCTCCCAGTTTTAATAATGGTTATTTGCGTAGGTTCTTAATCTTGTCCTATGAAGATTAAGAATTATGCTCATCTTCTCTTCTGTTTGAGTTTTCCTTCATTTTACTCTTCCAGATCTCTGGGCAGTCTAGTCTTAGAAGACTGATAAAAATTCCCTTGATGTCTTTTCTGATCTTGACCATCTTTAAGTTTCTTAACTTTCTCCTTCTGCTAATGGGTGACAAACTGACAAATGTCCTCAGGGGAAAATTAATCCTAAAATATATTCACACCTTTTTTCTCTCTTGTCTCCCCCCTCCTTCTCTCTTCTTCCCTTTTATCGCTCAGTCGTTTCCTTCAACTCTTCCATAATTGTGTACCTTTCCAGTAGGGTCACCACAAGCTGGAATTGACTCGATCACAGAAAGTTTGGTTTGGTTAAGTTCTTAAACAGACTTTTTAAGAGTATATCCATAAAAAAATCCATAATAACCTGAAGGCAACAAAGTATTAACTGAAAGTCATCAGGGATAGTGCTAACTGCTGGTAATATTTTCAAAAGCTACCCAAACATAGTACATGCATATATAATACACATAAACATATATTGCATATTTATATAACATTTGTTTGACTTAAGAAGCTTATATTCTGCTGCCTAAAATATAAAAACGAACAAAACAAGCCACAAAACAAACAAACAGAGACGTGTAAACAAGTTGATAGTGCTTAGGGTCAAAACCAAAATACAAACCTAATGCCATAGAGCGGATTATGATTTATAGAAACCTAGGAGGCAGAGCGGACCTGTTCCAAAGAGCTACCAAGTGTATTAGGGTGGGTTGAGTAGAGAAGCAAATTCATTGTCATATATATGCAATGAAAGAGTTTTGCATAAAAGAGCAATTGTATATTAAGAAAATATCTCAGCCCAGTCCAGATCAAGTACCTAAATCTAATGTTAGCCCATAGGTCTGATACCAGTCTATAAATTCCAGTGGGCGCAAAGTCTTATGGATCCAGTGGCAGTGACAGCATCCCCAGGGCTCTGGCAGGTCTCAGCATGGTTCCACATGACTCGGAAAGCAGAGAAGAGAGAGGCCAGCTTCCCATGAGCCATTGACCTCAGCTGCACCTCCAAATGAGGTCAATCTGTGACCTGTTTGACAGGCTAAACTCCACCCCCACATTTTATTTATGACTTTGACATGAAATTATATAATAACCACACAAAGGCATAAATCTTTATGAAAGGAGACAATCTAAACTTTTCCCTTCTTGTTAGCTGTTGTGTTCAGACTACCAATATTTTACTTAGTGACCTGATACTTGAGCTCCCAGAACTCCAGGTAGATCTATTAAAGGTACAAGAAAGTGTGCTACAGGACCTCACAGTACTAAACCTGACCTGAGGAAGCATTAAGGTAGATGAATTAGGAATGCTTCCTAGAGGAGGTGTGGATTTGAAACTAATTTATAAGATTGAAGGAAAAGCTAATCTGACATAAGTTGTCGCATGCTTGGCTCAATAGAATTTTTAAATATTCCATATGCATCCTGTTAGTTTATTGTTTATTATATTATTATATTGTTAGTTTATAGTTTATTATAAATTGCAAATGAATTTAAAACTTATTAAATATGTTTGGGGAAACAAAAATTAGTCTTAAAATTTTAATTATGGCAATTGCTTTCTCCACAGGTTTTCAAAGCAATGAATATCCCACAAATCAGAAACCCTGCTTTGCCTCCCCCAGAAAAAATGCCTGAAGCCTATTCTGCAAAGATTGCTCTTTTGGGTGCTGGCCCCGCAAGTATAAGTTGTGCTTCCTTCTTGGCTCGATTGGGCTACTCTGACATCACTATATTTGAAAAGCAAGACTATGTTGGTGGTTTAAGGTAATGCATACATTTATTTTATGTTTCTACTGACAGAAATGAATGAGTAAGATAATTATGAATATTATTGGTTCATAGTCTTATAGACATTTCAAATGCACAGATGGTATTTTAAGTGTTTACTCCAAGTGTTCGAGTTTTGATTACATTACTCACTTTAAATTTTGCAGTTGGCTTTAAGCAATATTTATTTTTAAAGTTCAGCCTAATTCTATAAATTTAAGATTAATCTTACCAAAATATTTTATAGATACCAATCTGGGGGAAAATGATCTTATTCCTGTGAATCATGGAAATTAGAGATAGAGAAAGCTATTTCCATAGAATATTAGAATCGTTTTGTCTATATAATTTCTCTCAATCTATTTTTAGCTTATCATTGCTTAAATCCTACATGTCAGAATCTCTTGAAAATCTCCTAATATGCTTATGCAGTGTTTTTCCAAGTGATCCATCATCAATACTTTATTATAGTCACCATCATTATTTTAAGTCAGGCCTCTGTCATTTCATCTGCATGTCCATTCATATGTTGACATGGAACAATGACCTGGTGTCAGTGACTGCCAGCTATGCAGAGCAAACTGGGCAGATACATGGAGCTTGTTTTATTTAAAATAAGTCATGCTTTACTGTAGTCACATATGACATTAATGATCACAGAGAAATAATACTTAATTAAAGTAAGGAGCATATATTGATTTCGCTTAAAGCAAGAGTGTAATGATAAGAAAAAAATTGAGTTAATAATATTGTTCATTTTATTCTTTTTCCTAAGTGTGTCATCTTGCTCAAACAAAATACGTATAACATTTGGGTTCTGTGTAGCCATATCCAGAAATATATTTGTGATGACTGTTCAGCCATTATTTATGTAATGTACTTATCATATTTAGACATCACAGAAAAAATTCTTGTGAATGTGACTGCAATTCATGCTTATGGTTTTTACATTTTTCTGGCACATCTAAAACTATGTTAATGAATGTACAAAGTTGAATATTTTCTAGCTATAAATATGTTAAACCAAATATATGCTATCATTAATATAAACCTATTTAATGGGATCATCAGACAAAAATATCAGAGAGTTGGAAGACCCTTTAAAGAAGTCACAAAGACTAAAAGAGCTGAGGAATAAATAACTGTATGGTCATGCATTAATTATTTTTTTCTGTATTGGTGTTTTACCAGTAAGAATAGTAGACAATTATGCATACTTTATTTTATTTTCTTGGAAATTAAAATATATAATACATTATTTAACTGGATTGAGACTATTTTAAATGGTGCTTTACCTAAGCTTTAGTAATTAGAAAATACATAATCTATAAACAACATATATATAAGCACTGTACATTTATTCAATTATACACATCAGTGAATATGTGAGCTAATTTAGAAAGTATGAACTTAATTGTTGTGTGCCCCAGAAAAGTAGAAAAAATTATATTTGTCCCTTAAATGTCATTTCACAAGAAGACTAAATTGGAAATAGTCCTGGTTGAGAATTCTCCATGATAACAATTTTGGTAAAAGTTTATTATGAATGTTAACATCTCTACTTCTTTTAAACACATCTGCCTAAACATTTCTAGATCATATGGATTGACACTAAGCATTTGTCTTTATATATATTTGTTGAACATTTTCCTGAAGGAGAGATAACACCTAAATAGTTGACCAAACTTTTCTCTCTCTTCCTGAAGCTTATTTATTTTCTTATTTCCTTTCCTTTGACTTCAGTTCTTCCGAGGACCGAAGGATAACATGAAATATTCAGTGAGGTCCTTTGGATTGTGTCACTGTCATAGGCTATTAAAAATGGACATTGAGATTTCACCAGTTTTCCAGCTACAGCATATTTCTGTTAATTTGTGTTCTCACTTGCAAATGCCTCTCATACACTTGTACCTCCAAAGTAGTGGAAAATAAATTGAATTAGCTTTATATTTGTAATCAATTGCTTAAAGAGGCAATGTCAAGTTTTATCATTCCTTCTCCTTGTATTGAGACAGGTTCTTTTACCCCACTTGATTTTGTACTACAATCACTGAAAAGCAAAAAAATGCTAGAGTTGGAGAGAGCGATCCAGAACTCAATCCCTATTACTTTGAATAAAGCTGGCTGATTATTTTTGGTGCTGTAAAATATTCTAACAATCATCTCTGATTTTCTCTTATTTTGGCTTTTTTTTTCTTAACCCCTTTGAGGATGATGGTTTTAAATGATTACAAAGCTTGAAATTATAGTGAGGAGATATGAATAGTGATATATGTGCAGAAATGTATGCCTTGATGATAGTTTTTCTTTATAGAAATTAATGTATAGAAATATTTAATGTTTATTTCTAGGATAATTAAAGAAAAATTATCCTCTTATTTAGCTATTTTAAATGTTAGTTTTTTCACTGTGTGAGTGTACCTCCAAAGATACTGCTATTTTGTTTTCTGTTTATATATGTACTGCTTTATTCCAAATGGAACATGTTTAAACATATCTCTGACACAAAGGATGACTGCAGACAACTTCTGTCAGAAAGACACTTGTAACAGTCACAGTGGGGTGCCTTCAAAACAAACAAAAAAGAGTCCCATAAAACTAGTGGTGACTGAGAAGATCTGCTGAGCCTCATAAATTCCAGGAAGAGAGCTTAGCTCAGAATGTTATGGTGACTGGGAGGATTCCAAATGGGACAGCTTAATAGATTTATTGGAAGGATACAGGGAAATCATAGGAATTGTTGAGAAGAAAATTTAATATAGTTTGAAAACTGCATTGGTGGAGAAAAGGCCCGAAAAATTGTGCCAAGGATTTCTTTTTCTCCCCCATCATGACAATGCACTTATTATTCTTTGAAAGCACAAAACCTGGTACTTTTAAAAACATAAATGAAAACAAAGTTATATCCAAGCATGCAAACTCAACTTCAAAAGAACAAAAAGAATTTGTGACAGTAAAATTCATCATACATGAAAGAAACATGTGTAGAAGAAGAAACATTTCTTCCTGTCTGACCAGTACTCCATGAATTGTACTGAAGAAATTGCAGTTGCCAATAAACATATTATGTTCGTCTGGTTAGACAGGAGAAACAAAATTCATAAATACACATATGTATGTAAGGGAGAGGTGTATATACAAGAGCAATTGAACATTAAGAAAATATCCCAACCCAGTCCAGTCTAAGGTTTTAAGTCCGTTATTAGTCCATATGTCCAATACCAATCTATAAAGTTCTCTTCAGACACATGAAGCACGTGCAATGATGCCAAAGGAAGGATGATCACAAGTTAGTGGGTAGGAAGTCTTGGGATCCAGCGGTGCTGTGAGCGTCTCAGCACTGACAGAGTCTCCTCGGGACTTTGTAAGGTCCAGGTTTCTTGCCGCATCAGGATAGGTCTATGTGACTTCTCGTCAGGAATGTCTCTCAGAGAGCCAGCCTTGTCAGTCAAATCTCTCAGGCAGTGAGTGTTGTCAGTAGGAAGTCTCCAAGGACGTGAACTGAGAGAGACAATGTCTCCCACTTTGAAGAAGAAATTAGCACATTTCCCAGAATTCTCATGAGAAGACCACGCCCACACAGAGGTCCCATTGGTTATCTTCAGATTGACAGGTTAGATTCTACCCCTACACTCTTAATCCTTAAATTAGCACCAGATTAGGTGACTGCCACCATTATATTGTATTTTAAAGCTTTTTGAAAGCAAAGCAAACTTGCAAAGTGATCATTCCTATCAAATCACATTTAGTGCATTTTTATCTATATTTTCCCCAAATAATTTTGAAGGCTAGTTTCATTTACTTCCATAGTTAATTAACTGTCCTTGCCACTGATTTTTTAAACATCATATCTGTTCTGATTTCTGTGTCTTGAACAAGGAATTCATACATAGCACACCAACTGTTTTTTCCTGTACAAACACCATAAAATTTGCTCTTCTTTCCAAGTTTGCTGTCTTAAGGTTGGCATTATACAGAAAATCCAAACCACTTTCAATTTCCTAGTGATTATATTTTGTGGATATTTAAATAAATACTTTGTCATCCTTCCAACTCTGTTTTTCTCATGACTCACTTCCTGTTATGTATAAAATTATTTTGAATAAGAGTCACATAATATCATCATTTGGTTTATTTATTCTTAAAACAAAAATAGGCAAGAAGTAACTTCAATATTAAAGATATTCTCTACATTGTCCTATTTAATCTTTTGAACACAAATAAAAACTCATATACCCATCAAAATAAACTTGTCTCCAAATTGATCCATAAGGTCTTGCAAAATGACAGAATTGAAGTCTTTCATTGAACTTCCTGAACTACCATGGTAGCAACTCCAAATCATGGTTTCAAATATTCGTGCAGTACTACAGGGGTGAAGACATACTTCTTTAAAGAGGTAAAAGTGAGAAATGTCTGTAGTTGAAGCAATGTGTTCTGAGGGATTGCTGTTAAACTGAAATTTCCAGGACACCTGCCATGTAGAAATTAGTTTATTAAGAAACGTGTGATGAAATAATCTATAATGTATATAGAAGCTGAAAAATGAAGACAGAAGACGGCACAGCACTGATGCCTTTAAATCATGGTGTTGGTGAGTGACATTGAGCATACCACAGGCTGCCAGAAGAAAGAAGAAAACTGTCTCAGAAGAGCTATGGGAAGAATGGAACTCAGAGAGACTGGATTTTGCGTATCTTGGATATGTTACCCACAGGGATCAATCCACGAATATGGATATCAGACTTGGCAGAGTGGAGCATCAAGGAAAAAGAGGAGAAGCCTGAAAGTGCTGACTACAGTACCTATATCAGTGGACTCAACCATAGTTATAATTGTGAGGGCAGCAGTGGTCAAGGCCCTATTTCATCCTGTTGTATATACAGTCCCTATTAGAACCACTACACCTAAGAATAATAACCATAAAATTAGATTATTTCAGTCTTCCATATATCCTATATACTTGAGTATAAGTGGAGTTTTTCAGCAAAATTTTAATACAGTTTTGGGGGGTAAAGTTAGGTGCTTTGGTGGATATTTGTGTCAGCTTCTAGTTGAGTATTTATGGTATGTATAGCTGCATATTGCTTTTAAATAACTGTAGCATATGGCATATACTACCTGGTATTAAATTGCTTACTTTATTGAACTTAAAAGTGTTGTTGCTGTTGACCAGTTTTCTGTTCATTATGAGTTCTGCATTGTTTATATTTACATTCAGACCAGTTTCTATTGTAGCTTTTGTTCTTTACATTGCCACCACATTGTCTCTTACTCGGGATAAGCGTGTACAATAAAAGGAAGCATTTGGCACTGTAATTTTTTACCATGCAGCTAAACTTTTGGATCTCATTGGGCCTACATTTGTGATATAAAAAATACCCTTAGAATAGATCATTATCCCTGTAATATTGCATTTTTTCAAGAGAGGCATTTTGTTTGTCTGTTTTGTTTTGGCTCATTTTGTCCTTACATGCTTCTTGTATCTTTCTGGTTTTAGTACTTCTGAAATCCCTCAGTTTCGGCTGCCATATGATGTTGTGCATTTTGAGATTCAGCTTATGAAAGACCTCGGTGTAAAGGTAAATATTTCTCAGAGAGAAAAGAATAAGCTCTACACTAAAGATTAACAGCAAAATGTCACGCATTTTAAGAAAGAACAATTAAAACCTACACCAGGCAGAAGCCGAAAGATGCTTCTCCTTGCTTAGGGCATTTGTCTGTCTACTGTCTGAATGCCACTAGCCTGGAAAAGGGCAATCAATAGTTCTCATCTGGCACGCCTGCATGTGATTAATTGTCTGTAAGAAACAAATTCCTAAATTGCTTTAGGGGTTCAGTGCAGCTATTAGAAGGATTTGGTTTCTGTAATCACATATTTCCCCCATGCAAGTTGTGTGCACTCTGAAATATTCACATTTCACAATTTGAGTGTGATTTCTTACAGAGGTTTGTGTTTGCATCTTATTAACCACATATTAGAAGTGGTAATGTGATAATCCTTTCTCTGAATTAAAAAACAAAAAACAGCAACAACCAATTCTGGATTATCCAGGGGGTTGTGAATATGTTCTTCTTTTAAAATTAGTTGAAAAGTTAATGCATTGCATTTTTAATATCTAACTTTAGGTGCTGCTATTATTCTTTTCACCAGAACAGGGTGTTATTTTTTCTTGAAAAGGGCTAATTTCTCATAGAAATTAGCCATTTCTCATAGAAATTAGCTTGTTGTCTACACCTGACTTATAGACAACTCTTACTTGTTCTTTTATAATATGTGCATTTGTCCTCAGTCTGAAACCATTGCGCCAACCGTGACACTCCCAACACATTTCCCAATACTTTCTGAGTCTCACTTGTGGCACAAGCAGCCTTGAAAACACTGGAAAACCTGCAGAGTTTTTCCAGAACTCCCAGAGGTGCAAATGAGAGCAGGATGTGCCTGCCACAACTTCCCTACAGATGCGACTTAATGACACATTTTCGAATGGCATTCATCCATAATCTGGGGACTGCCTGTATAATGCAATAGATCAGGAAATACTGTGATTGACCTAATACATTCTGTGAGAAAATGTAATTGCTAGTTTTGAAAACTAATTAGCAGACTACTCTTGCATTTATCCAATGAAGATTAAAATTAATCGATAAAAAGAGGACCCCTTAAAACTGTCTTTGTGATGTTGCCCTTAAAAACACATTTTATTTGGCAGTGGCGATGGGAAAGAATCATTTAAGTATTGTCACTAAGTGACAGTCAGAAATCAAGAACCCAGTGTGGGTTGCCCTTGATTTAGAGTGCAGTTACATTCAGATGGCTGTCATAAATTAGTTCTAAAGTCAGTTGAATGTTTATTTTTTAAATTATTATTGCCTGTTTTGATAAGTATCTGCTTTTGCATCCAATATGTCTTTGTCTTTCTGGGTTGGAAACATTATATATAAACATACAGATGTATTTTAATACATATATGCATCAAATAAATGTCATAAAAATTCAATCCAGCGAAGAAGGACTGGAAAACATGGGCGTGCTGTCAGTTGTAGTAATAGTTTCTGTAGTGAAGCGTCTGGCGCATCTGGCTTCTCCCTGGGAATGGTGTAGTATCTTGAGTCCAAACCGTTCAGTCAGCGGGGCTGCTTTTATGGTCATTTGCTTTGTTTTTGTCACTTTTCCTGAGGAACATCTTGCTCTCTCCCAAACCTGTCCAGCAACTTTCGTAAAGACGTTAATGCTGGGTTCATGGTTTCAAGACACCAAAACTCTGATTTAGCTTAGAAAAAAAATCTGAGGGTTTTAGCAACAAATTGCATGCTGCAATATTGTCTGTCATACAAATCACTAACAAGATTTACATAACAGGAAACAAAACAAAAAACAACCCAGAAGTTAGTTAGTACAGGTCCTCATAGCTCAAATACATCAGGAGTTGGGGAATATTTGCATAGTTTTGCTCAGTTTCATGGAAAATCAAGAATAAAGTACAACATTAAATGTAGATCATGTAGGGGAGATTATTTGCTTTAGAAAAATACTCTGACAATTTATTTAAATGTTGTTTACTTTTAATATAAGTTCCAATTTAAATTCCCTCAAATAAGTAAATGCTTATTTATTGAGACTTCAGACTAATAAATTAGGTGTTACTACCAATTGAAGATGAATCAAAAGTTAATTTTACAAATTTCTGAATTTATCATGTCAATAATTTCAAAGTTGCATTACATTTTCACAGCAATAGATGTAATGCATAATTTAAGACATGCTCATAATTCTTATTTAAAATGTCTTCAAGATATAATAGCAGTCAGTGTGCAGAGTTCCATAAAATATATGTTTTCGTTAAAATCACGCTACATTCTTATTTTGTATGCTTAGAACTTCTTTCTGGAAAATAAATTAATACTCCTAGCCTTGGCATGTTTAAAAGAAAAAACTATACCATCTTTGTGAAACATACATATATTAGCTTATCTACATAGACTGTCTCTGGAAGGATTATATCTCAGAGCATTGAGTACCACTGGAAATGCATGTGAAGGATTCATCACCATTTTGTACATTTTAAATCCTAACCCTCTGATTTTTCACATGATGGAGAAAAATAAATAAATGAACGAGCAGGTTCGTCATGTGGTCTTCACCGCCGCTCATGTTACTTGAAGATTCAAAAGAGATAAAATATTCAAACATGTTCTGTGAAGCAGAGTCTGTGTCTGCAGAGATACAAGGCGATTGCTCTTCACGGCTGCGGTTGCCTATGTCCATTCACAGGATACTTGCAGCTTTCATGACCTTTCCAGCTTTGCAACAGAGGATATGTTTTTAAAATGTCATATCACCCAGATCCCTCTTCTAATAGGCCTCTGCTTGCCCCTACGCTATATAACGTTGACATTAAATATTATAAAGTCAGCAATAAACTCCGTAAAAGAAAATAGCCTGAAAGCTGCACAGCCTGCGACATGTTTGTAAACACACCCCCTCTTCCTCCCTCCCCTCCTCCTTGCCTCCCCATCGGGGTGGTCCCTCTGCCTCACCCCGTGCCCTTGTCCCTTGTCCCTTGGCTTTTATGGTCTAGCATGGTTTTCTTTATCTTCCTATCTTTCTGCTTTGATTTTTTTCTTTCCTATTGTTAGTAGTTTCAGTTGCTTCTCAAATAAGGATGTAGAGTTTCATTTTGCCATGGAGTTTGCTAAGAACTTTTCTCACACCAGTTTTTAAAATATGAAAGTGTTTGACACTAAAACTCCAAGTTGATTTCACTTTGACTTTTCCTTCTCTTGCTCTCTTTTTAAAAAACACCTAAACTACTATTTAGGTTTGAGATATAAAGAATATGGAGAGATAGAAGGCAATGTGTTTTTGTTTATAAGAAGCATGCCATCTATATATTACATTCCTCAACTCAAGATATGATAACTACAATATTCTATTACATGCTCCATTTTAAAACATGTTTCAATGTTTCAAAAATGTTTCAAGTTCTAATACAAAAATTTTGTGGTTTGAAAAAATGAATAGAGAAAAGATGTCGAATTTTTCAACAGTCCTATGCTAAAATGATTTTGTTATTTGCCTTCAACCTGGTCACAACTCAGAACAATTCTGTGCCCTCCGTGCATCCTGGTGATCCATATGATTTTCTTTGGGTGACTCTTTTTGGAAATAGATCTCCCCAGAACTTTTTTCTTAAACGATTCATTATCATAGAAATAGGGAAGTTTCCACTAATAGCTACCTTGTTAAACTTAATTTCATTAATATATTGCATTTCTGTACTGTATAAATTTTTGCCATGTTTTATGGAATCTAGAACTAGTTTTTTAAATTTTTCCATAAAATTCCTATTTCATATTCACTTTTTAATAAAATGAGCATTAAGATCAGAAGCTTAGTCGGGATTAAGTAAACAATTGTGTACTTTATTGGTATCCTTGTAGAATGTCAGATGTACTGAAAGTCTAATTTTAATTTTCTTTATATTATTATTTGCCAGTCTTTTGCCATTTAAAGGAATTCTAGTGGTGCAATAGTAATGCTTAGGGTTGCTAACTGCAAGGTCCACAGTTCATAACCATCACCTGATCCTGTGGAAAAAGATGAGGGTTTCTATTCCCTCAACTAGAGTTAACAGTCTTGGGACTCACAGGGCCACTGGCCAGCTGATAGCAGTAGTTAAGTTTTTGAGTTTCTATGACATTTTGATAATAGCAGTCTAGTTTGCAAAAATAGGCTATTATTTTATTGTTATGATATTGTCATGAGAATAATATTTTGCATTAAACAAATTTTTTATTTCTCTAATCTGGAAGCTGTTTTCTTCTTTTTTTCCATGGATATTGGCCTTGACTTCAGTTTTGCATCAATTTGACCAGTATTTTCTACAAAAAACCTTCATTTCACTGAGTCTCTAAACATTATTATGCTATGTAAAAATGACTTGGGGGGCAGAGCTGACTTCCGATGACTTCACAAAGGGGATGAAATATCAAAGTCAACATCAGTCTTTGAGCCAGAAATCAAACATGCCTCCGTCCTTCAATCCACTTTACCTATTCTGACACCAACTGTCAGATTCCCTCATTCCAGGTCCCTGCTACTGAACCGACTCCTCATATACCTGTATGATGGTCTTTTGTTACTTCTTGGCTTGGTAGTTTGTGGCACTCACCACACAGAACTCAGGCAATGCTCAGGATTGTGGGATTTATTAGAGAAGATAACGGGTTATAATTCACATCAGAAATGCTTATGACACAATTCTTCCAATCAGGAAACACACTTCCCCGCTGTCCCCACGGACTCATGTCTCTCTGTGCTTGGTTTCTCTGCCTCATCATCAGCAAAGCTCTTTTAGCCTGCTGATAACCATCTGAAGGGAATACTGCACACCATGGATTTCATTCTGAAAGTCATCAACGCTGCCTTTGTAGTTCAGCAAAACCTTCTACTCCAATTAAGTTCCTGGAGGTAACCCATTACCAAGCGAGTTTCTTCACAGAAAACCCTGAGTTCGTAGCTTTTCTCACTGCTTGCGCTGGGAAGCCCAATATTCTCTTTTATTCTCTGACTCATAATTCTGCTGCTGTCACCCCTCTGCTGCTTTCCTGGGTTCGCAGCCCTCTTTGTCCTGATTGGAGGCGATTGAGTGTAAGGTCCAAAATGCACACTCCACTGGTTCTTCTGTAGTAGCAGTCAGATCCCTTCCCTTGGTTTCTATTTCTAAAAGAGCTCAGTAACCATCAAGAGAGCAAAATTGACCAGTTTTCCCTTTAAAGTTCCAAATTTTCATAATCACAGTTAACCACTCTGTTAGTAGTCATTCATCACTGCATCATAAAATCCTATCAGGGTTTCCCCACCTCCTCTTAACTAGACCCATCAGGAAATGAGAAAACACACCCAGTCCGCATAGTCTCCCCCAGTTATGTGGTGTGATTTAAAAAGACCATGTCAAAAAGAGCCATATGATGTAAACCACAGTTCCACACTCTTCATATAAATATGGTATCCTGTTGTACAAAACAATTTCATCTGTGCCTTCACTTATATTTATGTTTTTTCAAATTTATTTATTGTCTTTTTCTTGCTTAGTGATACTGGATAGTAATTTCTGTAGTTTTTATATTCTTTAAAGAATCATCGCTCAGAACTTTGTTTTAACATATTAATTTTGACTTAACATTTTTAGATATTATTCCATAGTATTTTTATATTTATGTGTCAATGTTTTTGCAACCTCTTGAATTGCCTGCATACATTCATTTTTCTGAAGCGAATAATGAAAGTGTTTAAGGTGATTCATTCTGCTGAGGAAACCATCTGTACATTTTAACCTTTTTTATTATTGTTATTTTTGTTTTTGTTTTTTTTGTTTTGTTTTGGGCATCACTGCCCTCTGGTGGTGGGAGTAGGAGGCCCAGCCTTGCTGCTGGATTTGAACTATTTTTGCTATTTTTATTGAGAACGTATAACTTTGTTTTTCCATTTTGGAGCACTGGTGGTACTGTGGTTAAAGCACTTGCTAACGTAAAGGCTGACAGTTTGAGTCCAACAGTTACTATACAACAGAAAGCTCTACCTCTACTACATACAGCTGGAGAGCCTAAGAAATCCTGTAGGGTATTTATGCCCCATTCAATAGGGCCTCTGAACATGACTCAAATGAACAGCATTATTTCAGTCCCCAGCCCCTTTTTAGACCAGAGTTATTTTTATCTTTATGTATTCTACTTCATTT
The DNA here is from genome assembly GCA_004026705.1 of Nesogale talazaci. Taxonomy (NCBI): domain Eukaryota; kingdom Metazoa; phylum Chordata; class Mammalia; order Afrosoricida; family Tenrecidae; genus Nesogale; species Nesogale talazaci. Next base: position 104,774 of record PVJH01002447.1, on the reverse strand, counting down.
TTAGCAACTTCCAATTTGACTAGGTTCATATTTTACACAGTGTCTCATATTCTGATTATTCAAAGCCTTTTTCCCTCCCTCATTTTAAGCTGCGCCTCATCATCAAATTAAGATCTCCAAAGCTTTGCTCTGCCCATGTCTTTAAAGTTCACTCGCCTTTGAACAGGCCGCTTTCCCCCAGTCATTTTTTGAGGACCTTCCCTCCTGAAGGGTTCCTCTTTTGACAGTGTTTCACAGCATTTGTAGCAGCTGAACTCTCCGAAGTTAGTGGCCTATATCTTCTTCATAGTGTGTACATAACCTGGAGTCTCTTTTGATACCTGTTCTCCATGGGTGATTCTACTGGTATTTGAAATATCAGAGCCATAGTTTTCCAGCATCACAGCAATACTCAAGCCACCACATTACCACAAATTTACAGAAGAGTGACAGTAGTGTCATGTAGGTACTTTTAAGAAACAAGACTCTATGGGTTAGAGATAGGGAACAATTTTGAGGTCAGGGATAATACATTTAAAGGCATATTCACATGGACATCTTCCTGAATTATCAAAGCATTGAAACAAATGTAGGCAATACTGCTCCACATAAAAGAACAGATTTTACAAAGATCAAGTGTTTTAATGAAGGTCAAGGAAGAAAGGTCATGTCAGAAAGTTATGGAATCCCTTCTGAAGCATTCCAAACAGGTAATCTTAGATTTTATAGAACACCATATGATCATGGGGGTTATTATGAAGAAGTTTTAAGACAACTAAAAATTGCATTGTGACACAATTGTACCAAGAATTCATTTTTCCATCATGTCAATGGCTCTTCTCATTCTTTTGGACTCACAAGGATGGACCTGCAGCATTTGGAGGGAGGGGGGATTGCTCTATCAAGACGAGCTCTGAGCTTGCTTCTTCATATGCTTTTTTGGTTGTTTTGTTCCCCAAACTTGAAGAATATTTAAAGAGAAAAACACTTCAGTCTTTGAGGGTGACAAACTGCCTGCTTGAGGTCATTTCAATTGAAGAGTGAAAATTATCTGAGGAAGGGTTAGAAAAATGGAAACACTATCTTCAGAAATTAATAGGTATAAATGGATGGTATGTTAAGAAACAGTATCCTCCCATTTTGATATTTTTGTTTAGTAAATTTATTGTCAGTATTATTATATTTAATCATTTTATAGGGATCCATACATTGCTTATCACAATACATAAATATATACTGTGCCAAGCACCTTCATATTCCTGCTACCGTCATCATTCTCCAAATATCTGCTTTTCCACTTGAGCCTTGATATCAGCTCTTACCCTTCCTTTTCCAATCTCCCCTATCCACCAACCCTCAATACTTTAAACATTATTATTATTTAGTCATTATTATTTGCACTGCCCAATGTCTCCCCTCTCCCATTCCTCCAATGTCTGTCCTCCAGAAAGGAGGTTATGTTTAGAGCCTTGTAACTGGCTTCCCCTCTCTACCCCACCCTCCCTCCACCCATTCGGTAACTCCACTCTCACGACTGGTTCTGAGGGGTTCAGGCCAGTCAAGGTGCAGTGCAGTAGTGATGAAACATACAACTTTCCTCTAGTTCCTCCCCGCAACTATCATGATCCCAATTCTACATTTCAAATCTAGCTGGACTGAAAGGGGTACACTGGTAGAGATGGGAAATGCAAATATGGGGAACCCAGTTTTATTTTGTACCAATACTTTTATGCTTACCTTCCCACCAGTTAGCTCAGTGGATCAGCTCCTAGGTAGTAAGAGAAAATTGACATGGTTTTAAATGATTTTACATAATGGATATAAATTCTCATGCTTTTTTCCTGTCTTGATTTGGGCACACCGTAAACTATTCCGAAGAGTCAAGTTTTCTATATTGATCAATTTCTCTTTGATGGACCCATATTGACAGCAACTGCTTCTTATTGCTATTATTATCCATAGTTGAGAAGGAAATGACCTTCTGATATCTCCTTACGCCAGTGACCATCATGTAGCATCTGAGTCAAGTTGTGTTAGACTAGGTGTGTGAGAACAGAACAAGGTTCTCCAGGGTTTTCATGGCTGATCTCTCAAGCAGATCGTCAGGTTTGTCTTCTAATAGACTCCCATTTCTAAACATGCAGTCAGCAGGTAAGTGTATTAGCTGCTTGTTCTGCAGAGGGAATGTTTGAGCACACATTGAGCCAACGAGGAGGCCTCATGCATCATTGTATTTTTTAACTTGCTGAGAATAATAATGGAACATATTAGATGTTGAAGTTTGTTAACTTAAATTTAATTACACTGGCTTTGCTCCTTCTTTATTAAAAAGAAAAATGCATTTACTTCTTAAATAAAACATGTTATGGTTATATATATTAGACAAGTATGCCCATTAATTTAATGCAAAAAATTACCTCTTATATACACAGAAACACACATTCATACTGAGAAAGTCAGCTTTGGTTGGGTTTCCATTCTTTTTATGTTAAAGACGTTAATGTTTAAATGAACAAAATGTTGAAATATATTATTCAAAATATTGTTGCTTACAGATCATTTGTGGTAAAAGCCTTTCAGCAAATGAAATGACTCTTAGTACATTGAAAGAAGAAGGTTACAAAGCTGCTTTCATTGGAATTGGTGAGTAGCTTCCTTTAAAATAGTTTTATCTTTATTAAAATTTTACAATTACTGAGAAGAATGGCTATTTTCAAAAAAGGTCATGATGGAGTTTGTGTCTGTTCAGGATGAGTAGACAGATATAGGTAGCAAAAATCAAAATGGAATAATTAATGTTTTACAACTAGTTGTGTTGTCCCTTCAACACAATAAAGCTACACAAAGTTTTTATTATGGATACACTCTGTCAACAGGGACTTTAATCCCCCTGTTCTCTCATCATTATCGCCAGTGGCTTTTATGTAGGAAGCCAAATATTTTTAAAATTTCACAGAAAAACATGTACCCTGGTCTCAGAGATGTCTAGCTGTTGCTATAATTTTCTCATTATTGTATAAATATTGGATTTAATTTTTAATAAAGGAAAGAATTGGGTATTTATCCTTTTAATCTAATTTAACAATTTAAATTTCCTTAAGGTTTCTCACTTTTGGCTGAATTTCAAAGACAACCATTTTTGTAAAAACCACAGAGACAACAGGGATACAGGTTTTTTGCTTGCTTTTTTAAACCTTTTGCCTACATATCTCAAAGGAGATTGACTTGTCTAAAATTTTATTTTCAACTGAGATCAGAGAATGGGAAAAATTAGCAAAAACAAATTTGTCTCGTCTTCTTGCTTTCATAGATTCTATTGTTGCGAATCACATGCAAACTGAATATATTCAAGTTTTAGTAATTTTAATGGAAGTTCATTTTTCTGTCTTCTAGTTTGCCTCTACTTCACTTCATACTCTTTGAAGTGAATATATAACCAGGTAATGTAGAGAGGAAGCCTATGCCTTCTCTAAATTCATTGGAGGACATTTATTCCAGGCTCCTATTCATTGCATTTCTCTTGTGAAAACATTGCCGTGCTTCTGCGTCAACTGCATTTTTCTTCACTAAGAATACCATGCATTCTCTTCTTAGATAATTTCTCCCAAGTCTAAAATCACCTCTAGTATTCTTTGTATAGCCAAGACACATTTTGGACAAAAAGCATACTTTTTAACATCACAATTTCTGTATTCAACTTCCTTTCAAAAACTTGGAAACGTTATTGTCACGAGTAGTTCTCTGTGTTACAGTCCTTGAATTATGGTAATCGTGGGGTATATGGAGTAAAGGAAAGAGAGAAGGTTTGATATTTTCCTGAGATTCCACTTTCAGAGTTCCTGACTTTTGTGTAACATTCCAACATTACATTTTCCTGAGAATTTAGCCAAAAGGAATTATGTCTTACTAATGCCAGTAATGTTAGCTCAGTAACTTCTTGTGTATCTCAGCAGTCACATTGTCAAAAATGCTACATCAATAATAAGTGGGAAAACTGTAGTCAGTCAATAGGGTCTGAAATACTAATGATGTTATCAAATATCTTTCTACAATTTCACCAGATTTTTTCCTACAGCAGTTGTATCAGAAGATATGCTTTCCCTTGCCTTGAGTAGCACACAAGGTGTGCTAGTTCAGGTTGGCTAGATAAGCAATCCAGAGACACTCATATATGTGTAAGACAGAGAGTCATATCAAGAAGTAATTACATATCAGGAAAACATTCCATCCCAGGCTAATTTAGGTCCATAAGCTCGATACTCATCCATAAATCCCTCTTCAGATTCATGCATCTCTCTAGGAAGATCACAGGCAGGTGGGTGCAAAGTCTTGTGACTCCCATGGTGGTGGAAGGATCACAGGTCTCTGCCAGGACTCAACATGGCTCATCAACAAGAAGGTAAAGGGAGAAAGAGAGAGTGGCCTGCGGCAGAGGGCCATTTATCTCGGTGGCACCTCCAGAGGAGGCCATCCACCCTCATTGAAAGGCTAAACTCCACTATATCTTATTACAAGTGCCATCCTGACACACAAAAAGCTAACGTGTAGGGCTTCAGAGAAGTTCATTGGAAAGATAATGCCTGCCTTTATATGTTTATGAACTGATAAAGAGATGGAGGTGAAATAAATGAACAAAGCATTATGTCATTTCCAAATTAATTGCATAAGAAGCAAATGCTATCTCAAATTTTGTGAAAAATTGAATGGCATGTTACTCTTCTTAATAGTTGTAACCTTAAGAGACAGCTTCCACTGCAAGTTACAGCAACATTTTTTGCTTTTGATTTATTATTTTATTTATTTATTTTAAAAATCATTGTATTGGATGCTCATGCAACTCTTATCACAGTCAATACATGCATACATTGTAGGCAAAGCACATTTGTACATGTGTTGCCATCATCTTCAAATAATTCATTATTTTATATAAGCTTCCTTACATACATTATATGATAGTACACTTGTTCACAATACAGTGGTCTCCATTTGACTCTGCACTGAGGTGTGAATACATTTCAAATGTGGAATCCTTTCATATTTATGTAGCTGTGCATTTTCATGCTGAGAAGTGAATCTTTTGACATTTTGGTGTAGTGATGTGAGGAATACAGTTATGTTCCATTTCAGTATTTTGTATGAAATATATATGCGGGAAAGTTTCCACTTGTCAAAATAAATAAATTAATAAAAGCTTCAGTCTGTGGAAGACAAGTAGCCTTAGCCTCCAGGAAATGTTTATTTGACACTCTTGATTACTGGTTTGGGACTGTGTGACCTTTTTGTTACCATATAACTGTCCATTATTTGGGCAGCTTCGCATTCTTACATGCTGTTTGTTCATTAACCATGTGTCTATATTGTAATTAATCTTCACTCACTTACCTATTCCTTTTCAACTCTGTTTGAAGGTATAAATTTTAGAAATAAAAGAGACCTGTAATATTTGGTACAAAATTGGATGCTTTAACAAAATGAAACAAAAAAAAACATAAATAAGATATATATTTAATTTTTCTCATGTAATAATGTAGAATAGTTAGACCACCTCCAACTTCCATGTCGAGAGCAATGGGTTGTCAACATGTCCACATTCCCGCTAGCCTAAAGAGAGGAGCAAGAGATCTTCTTTCTTACAACACAAAAGTTTCCCATGTCACTTGTTCGTAATCGTACTGTGGCTATACAGGCGTATTAAAAGCAAAACAGAACACCAAAATCAATGTCTAGAGCTGATACCACGTCACAGTAAGTCTGTAGGCCAGTAGTCCTGCCTCTGGGAGCTTACTAGACTAACTCTTTAGGGGAGAAGAGCGCTTCATCGTTCTTCTCTGTAGCATCTTCTGCTTACAAATCACTGAACGTGCAGGTAGCCACCTGATGTTGAAGCCCCATACCACCAGGGTATGCTCCGTGCAGAGATAGTGAACACATCCCTGCTAAACTCATTTGGTATTAAATCTTACCCAAGAAATTATTATCGCCCTTCTTTTATTACAGAGGGAAGGATAAGAGGTATGGATTGGAGACAAAAATACACATCATATTTCGTATCTGATACACGGTCTTCTTATGAGAGACAGCAGCAATAAAACAAGTAGAATCAAAGGAGACAATTTTGCTATTTGATGATTAGATAGACTACTTAATAAAAAATCAACTTCCTCTTTCTTGGACATATCATAGTTCCAGATCTTCTGTATTTAAAACTGCTCATTCATTTTATGTTTGTCTAAAAGACAAAATGCCAATGTCATTTATTAAATATGATTTTCTAAAGATAATTTAACAAACACATGAAGTTAAAATGCTTCTGTATTTCCAAGTGTTTGTGACGTTACTGGTACAGACAACACTTCATTTTAGATCTTTACCTCACTAAAGCCTTGGCGGTGTTGTGGTAACAAGTTGGACTGCTAGTCGCAAAGTTAGCAGTTTGAAACTGCCATATACTTTCCGGGAGAAGGAGAGAGGTTTCCACTCCAGTGAAGAGTAACTGTCCTGCAAACGCACAAAGCCCTGTCTTCCAGGGTTGCCAGAGTCGTCGTGGACTCCATGGTAGTGAGAGTGAGTGAGTGAGTGAGTGAGAGACTAAGTGAATGCCAACAGAGTTCATTTAGGGAAGTATCTCCACATGTAGGTATAATTGAAAATTGAAAGAGTTTATCTCTTTGCCCAGGAGAGATTAGTTTTTTGGTAGCACCCCTGTGGTAGTAAAGGTTAGTTGGGAATGCATATGCATATCTATGTGCCAATATGGAGAGCCTTGAAAAATTCATGAAATAATAGAATTGAAAAATAAAGCAAATTTATTGAAAAATAAATTTGTGGGGGGCTGAGCCCCGGTGGCGTAGTGGTTGCGCACGGGACTGCGGCCCACTGGGATGGAGGTTCAATTCCAGCAGTGAGGCTGGGCCTCCTACTCCCTCCGCCGGAGAGCAGTGATGCCCCCCCGCCAAAAAAAAAAAGAAAAATAAATTTGTGGGGTAACCACAAATTGTGCAGATATGTGTGCTATTCTTCTTCTTTTTTTTTTTTTTTTGGCATCACTGCTCTCCCGTGGTGGGAGTAGGAGGCCCAGTCCCACTGCTGGAATTGAACCTCCGTCCCAGTGGGCCGCAGTCCCGCGCACAACCACTACGCCACCGGGGCTCAGTCTGTGTGGTACTATTCTTTGGGCAATTGTATTCTACAGTGATAATTCTAGAAGACAACGCCACTGGACCCGTGTTCTTTGCTTCCAAGGACATTATTTCCCTTTCTCCTTGCGACCACTAGTCTGATCAGTTACCTCTTCTATGCGTACAGAGCATCGTGGTATTCAAAAAACTCAGCAAGCCTTCGAGGAATGTAAGAAGTACTGATTCACCACAACATGACTGATATAAGTTTTATTTTTCTAACAAGACTGATATAAGTTTTATTTTTCTAACAAGGTTTTTGGCCAACTCAACATAAAAGGAAACAATAATAAAACCTTTTACTAAAATCACCGTAGACATGAAACATGTACTACAGGAAGATAGTATTAACAGGAAGAATTACCATTTCAGCACAGGAGGTTTTGTTTGTTGCCACTTCCAAAGATTTCTCTTGAATTCACTTCTCACACTGTTTACTCTCTTCCTTACACGATCACATGACTACTGGAGCCTCTCAATCAGGTCACCCAATTCATAACAGTAGCAAAATTGCAGTTATGACGTAGCCACGGAAGTTTTATGGGGAGGGGGGGTCACTACAACACGAGGAACTGTATGAAAGGGTTGTGGCTTGAGGAAGATTGAGAACCACTGCTCTAAGATAAAGGGAAACATTCTTAAATAGAATAATCACAAAGTTCTTCGTGATCTGGTAATCTGCTAGGTATTGCAAACTGCTGCTCGTGAACCACATGCAGCTCTTTGGGTGTGAACACGAAAGTCCCACTGAAAACTTTGGAAGGTTACAGTTTCAGATCACAGTGGTTTCATTTGTTTGGAAAATCATCCTTAAGGCCCGTGAGTGATTTTAAAGTTGTTAGGACAGGCTTGGCTTTTCGGTCTCAAGAGTTTGCTGTCTCCTGAGCTAGGTCATCAGATACGCTGCCCTTGAAATTGTCTTATAGTCTTTTTGAATTGTTTTTATTTTCCTCTTCTCTGAGTTCATGGATATGATGCCTCTTGTTCTAGAGTTATTCTCATCCCTAGCCTTGTTTATTTTCTTAAAAGTATATTTATCTTTGCTTTGGTTATTTTGGCTTTGCTTAATGCAACTCTTTACACTTGGAATTATCCATTATACACCAGTGTACTTTTGACTCAATAAGTGAAACCTCTCCTCAATTTGTCCCATTTCCTTTCTGTATGTAAAGACCAGATATGATTTTCTTTTCAGTCATTTCCCTTTAATGGAAAGATTGCCTGTTTATTTATGCCATTAGATGTTAAATTCTTGGAAGCTGAAGATTTTGTTTTATTCATTGTTAGATCTTTGGTGCTTAATAAAATGCTGGGTGTATAGCTGCAACTCCATAAGTATTTTATATCTGTTGGGGGGGGGGGCATCACTGCCCTCTGGTGGTCGTGGGAGCTACCCAGCCTTGCTCTTGGAGAGCTGCTACTGGATTTGAACTGCCAAGCCCGTAGGCCGCAGTCCCACATTCAACCACCGGGGATCAGCCCTATTATATCTTATTTTTAAGGCCATATTTTATTTTTGGAAATAATTTTATTTTTAGAAATAATTTTATAGGATGTTAAAGCATGTAAGTGATTTGGGGAGTTGTAATAGTGATCAAACCTAGGAGAAATATATTTTATATTACTTAAAGTTAGTATTAAATGATTTATAATATTATAAAATAGGATAATGATGGTTATTATTATTGTTATATAAGTAATAGTAGATGTTAATAGCAACGATATTATTTGATTAATTTTCAATATTATCTGTATCACTTACTTGTAAAAAGATCTTTATGTAGTTAGTAGTAAATGTTTTATAGATAAGAAAATAAGATCAAGAGAGATTACAGTCAATTGTGTCACTCAAATCAGAAAATATGTATTTTAGTGAGATGAGAGTAAAAACATAAGAATTGTAACTATCCATATTTCATTCAACATTAAAGACTGAGAGACACAAAGAGTGAAAGTCAATTTGTTAGATGATAATACTTTCCACCTGAGATTTGTAAACATGATGACTTTGTGAGGTGGTCTTTATATGTAGCCAAATGTATATAGGGATGTGTGTGGGCAGTGTATGTATGTATCTATCTGTCACCAATTGTTTATGTCAGTTACCATCAGGAAACAAAAGTATATTTTTGTGATGATTCCCAAATATCATAACAGCTGAAGAAGAGAAAAATACAATTAACAAAATCCACTGAGGGAATATGGTATTAAATTTGCTACAGTGTGGCCTTTAGTTAAATCTCTCGTGCCTTCTTACAGCCAGAATTCTCCACTGCTAAAGTTATTCTTAATTAGCTTCTTAATCAGAATTTCTAAGTTGTACATGTTTATATATACCTTTCTATTTATTTAGGAGAAAATCCAATAAGATTTTCATATCATCCCCTTTGCTATTGTCCCCAGATGAAAACTGAAGTTGTTTAGTCAATATTCTAACTAGATCATTTTAAAATAATAAACCTGATTTAATTGTAAGGAAGTTAAAAGTCAAGAATATTTTGCCAATCCACTTTTCATGATTTTTATTTGTAACTAACGTTGTTTAATCTAGTGTCACTTGTAAGTACTCGGGTGTAATTGTGAGATGGCTCCCAAGAATTTGGAAATGATGGAAATAGAATTCCAGCTGAGAGTTCATTAATTCATCATTTAAGGAGCTCAAGCAAATCCTCTAGAAGGAGATACAATAGACGCAGGGCAATTTTTCTTTGAACACATTAACATCTCTAAAGAAAATACATGGTAATCCTCAGAAGCAGGTGGTAGGGGATGGTCATCTTACAAGGACAGATTGGAAATAATCGAGAAAATCTTCATAGGTGCTCTGGAAAGTCTTCTTAATCAATGATCTTAGAATTCTGAGTCCTATCAAGAAATGTAATGTTACAAAATTTGCATTCTAAAGATATTAGTCCAAAGCAGGTAGAGATTAAAAATGTCCCAAATGATCAATTTTGCTAAGATGTTAATTATGTTACCATTTTTTTCCTGATGCTAAGCCCTATTCCTACCCTTAAGATATTCACTCAATGTTCTTCAGTCCTGCCATTTGCTGCCAAGTACAGCAGAACTCCTGAAATTTTAAGGAAATGACTAACAAGGGTGTGCACTTTATAAGCTTTCAATTCTAAAGGGCATTTATCTGTCAGGAAGCTGGTGAAATCAAAGTAGATGATAGAGAGCAACTCAAGTTCCAAGATCCGGAGGTCAGACAGAGGTCACCCAAACTTGGATCCAAAGACAAAGCCAAAAGTTTTTGAAAGTCAAAGCAAGCCCACTTGTCCTTTAGTGATGCTCAACCAAACATGGAGGTCACACTATCAGAGGCTTTGAGGGGGATGTAGTTTTGTGCTTTTCAACTGAACTTTCCCTCAAGGAAACAAAACGCAATGACTTCATATTGCCATACCCTCAAGGAAGATGGAACCCGGGATACATTCCACTTTGATATTGTAACAAAGAACTCTCTCCACAATGGGGTAATTGTGGCACAATAAAAACTAGAATTGATAACACATTTCAAAAGGGATTATGGCTAGAAGGACCACGGTAAGCAATTAACTGTGTCATAGTTGAATTCTAGAGAGAAAGTGGTAATTATGCCAATAAAAGTATCCTTGGTTTCTAGAAAGGTTCTCTCTTTCACTGAAAATAATTCTGCCTCTCCTAGTAATTAGGTACGCTAATATGAATAAATCTCTCCTGCAACTTCTCTCTTAAAAGCAAGTATTCAACATCTCAAATGTTTTCCATGCACTTTTGGTTGGTTTTGTTCTGCTTGGGGTGCCTGTTCCCTACATTCAGAAAAAGTTGAATTTATTTAGTGTGATTTTTCCACAAACTCCAACAGATGTCCAGATTCACCTGTTAAGCCATAAATCTTTATAGACCCACTAAATAACTGACCATTCCTTTGAATGAACTCACACTCGTCCTCCATTTTACCGTGGCACATACACATTTTTCCATTAAGATAATTTTGTATTCTGTTCTTATAGTCTAGGATTAATATTTTTGTATGATATTTATTTTAAATATTCATGAACTTTATGAACTGTTCACATGAATCTAGCTGAGATCAATGTTTATTCTGTAGACATAGAAGGCATGGCCCCTGTGACCTTTGTGAAAACACTATTGTGTCCCCTTTTGCATATATCCACTAGGGCATGCACCAGGCTCCATGCCCCTGACAAGACAGTGATTGTATCTCATTTCTAAGTATGAATATGACTTTATTTTTATTATTTCTAGCTATTTCCCAAGTGTGTTTCTTGCCGCCCATTCCCCTATATACTCTATTAAAGTTTTAAGACATTATGAGTTACAATTTTTTTTTGAAATCAAATAATTGAAAGAAGAGGAAATTAAAGAGGAACAAATAAATAAAAGAAACATAATAAGGTCTTAAGTATTTTCAAAATGGCTCTTGATCATTGTAGGCCTTTCTAAGTATTCCATTTCCTTTTTGATAAACATGAAAGTATTTTACACTGGAAATGGTATACTTTGTAGATTCTTTTTAGTTGTCTGCCCTATCATTATGTTAAGAATATCATCACTATGCTTATGAGATATTTTCATTGAGCATAGTTGGTTAATTTTTAATCATATTGTTATTTGCTCAGGGAGTTAAAAAGTGTTCTATTTAATGAAAATAATTTCAGAAAAATCTTACTTTATGTTTTGAAGTTTTCCCCAGAAATAGAATTTCCAAAGGATGGAAGTGTTGAACTGTGTAGATTAAATACTTTTGTTCCTTGTTTAGATCAGATAAACTATGTGGCCATTTTTGGCTGGCAGAATTAAGTTAAACCAAAGACAAACTAACACAAACTGCCCTTTGCCATCCCGTCACTTCTGACTCCTTGTGGCCCTACACAGAGTGTCCTCTGAGGCCTCCATCTCTTTCTCCAGCAGAGCCGCTGCAGGATGTGACAGTCCTCTGACCTTGCTCTGAGTCGTGGAGTGCTTAGCCCTCGCGCCATGAGACCTTCTGTGGATTAGATTAGGTGGACTGATCGTCTTCTTTTCCCTTGACCTTTAAATACCTTCTTTGACATTAAACCATCAAAAATGTAATATTCCCAAGCAAAACCATCACTTTTAAAGGGCTCCAGTATTTTGTTTAAATTTAAGTAGCAAATCTATTTTAGAAGAAATTCAATTGGAATTTATATCTAATCCATTTTCCTGCAGATCTTGTCTTTGAATTGTTTAAGGAGCATCCAGCCTAATCATGTTGTTCCAATTCCCCAAGGCTTTATATTTCAGTCCAAATTTATTTAGATGAATAAATAGAAATCATTGGAAAGATTCCAGTTTGGTTCTATTGTTCCTTCTCAATTGCTTCAACTTATATTCACAGTAGTATTATTTAAATAGGATTAGAAACAACATCCAGGCAAAGGAAGACTGAAATAATGATTAACTTACAATGTTAACTCATATAACATTAAGTGTATTTATGTGGACTTTTATACACTAAACATTTTGAACAAGAGTTTTTATTTATTTATTTTCTTATCTTAAGAACTGTATGGAGTGTGGATGAGTGTGATCATCTTCTGATTAACCATGCAGTGCCACCTGGTGTGCAGATGGAAGGAACATTGCACATCAGAAGCTCGGTTCACACCCTCCCCCCAATACACAGAAAGTTAGCAGATGTTCATTTTGCTAGTGTTACTGAAATAAATTGTGCATCCAACTCTTAATTCATAAGTTAAATTTGGAGGACAGGAGACTGGTATTTGGACTCATGGAGCAAAACTTATGTTAATGCACCCAATTTTTAGGAAGGAAGGCATATTTCATTGGAAATTGTCTCTGGATTTTTCACTGCATGATCCACACATATTATATATGTATAATAACTGAAAATGGAAATGAAATTATTTATATTTCACATTTTTTATAAGGTTAGTAAATAAAATAAGGCTATGTAAATAAGGTAAGGTTACATACAAATATAATAAATATAGTCAAATTTCATGTAGTCTTGGCTAAGTGTTTTGCATAAATTATTGTCGGTCAGCATCAATTGGCATTATTGATATTGCCATTTCATTGATAAGTGAACAAGGTTTAAGGGATTTTTAAGTGACATTTCCAAGTACTAGAATGTGCCTTTGAGTTTTGGTCAGTATAAAGCCAGCTCTAGCATTGGCAGTCCAAACCCACGAGCTGCTCTGTGGGAGCAAGAGGAGATTGCATGTAGTGTCAGAAACCCTATGGAAGAGTTCTGCTCCAGCCAAATTGTCCCCCTCCCCAGAAGAATGTACTGCAAATGGCAGCACTACACTCACAGGGTGAGGAGAGGGGACAGGATGCCACGTCCACATGGAAGCAAACCAAAGAGGAAAAAGAGAGGGAAGGTCGAGAATGCCACACCAAGCCCAGAGGACATCCTAGCATGAAGTTGCGAAGACCCTGAGAGGACTAGAGGTCTGACAACAGGTTCAGTCATGATGTCTCCTCACTGGATCATACTGTAACAGAGTCTAATGGTGGGGACACCAGCAGGTTTGAACGTCTCACAGTGGGACAAAGAAGGGAACATAATGGGAGCAAAGCAAGTCCCTGAGAAATCCCCAAAATAGACTTCAAGCTAAGAGTGGCAACTCCTGGAATTCCCCAGTACCAATAGGGAGATAGTCATAAAAGTCAGTGGACAGACCTGTAATTATTTATGTATAATTTATAGTCTATTATTAATATTTTCTTTATTATTCAATCTCTTTTTATCTTTTTGTTTGGTCTCTCTTATTGTTGGTTTGCCTACTTATATAGGATAGGCAAGCTCAAGGAGAAAACAACAGGACAGATGGTTCCTGACGGATCTGGGCGAAGATGGATGTGGTGAATGGGAGGGCTGAGCACACAATGCAATAGACAGGGGAATAACTAGGGAATTCAAACCAACAAAGCGAACATAGAGATCCTGGTGGTGTTGGAGCAACAGCCTTTTAGGTGAGATGATTACTCAGAGGCTGAAGAGGGGTAAGTGTTGTGGTGGGGAAAGAGGAAGGTCAAAGGAAACTGAAGAAAAATCTAGGAAGTAAAGCGATGGATGGAGGTATAAGCACAGTATATGCATATATAAATACTTTGATTCATAAAATAGAGGTATTAGCCATGTAAATACATTTATATGGCAATATACTGAAGTAGTGGACAGACTCTGGCTTTCTGTGATGCTCACCTTCTGGAAAAATAGCTGAAGACAAAATGGGTGCATAAGCAAAAGTGGTGAAGAAAGTAGATGGTACCCAGCTTTCAAAAAATATAGCATCTGGGATCTTAGAAACTTAAGTAAAACAAGCGACCATCTAACAGAGAAGCCACAAAAGAAGCAAACCAGCAATATGAGGTGTCCACGGGATCACATAACCGGCATTGAAAAACCCCAAACAAACAAACCACCAAAACCATATTTTTGCTACTGAGAGGGGTTAAATCAGAGACCTCAAACCCATCTGCAGACAATGGGACATCTGCTCACAGAAGGATAGCGAGGAAGGAATAAGTCAACCAAGGCACAGTATGACAATGATGAAACACACAATATTCCTCTGGTTCCTTGGGACTTCCAAAAGCATGACCCCTGTCCTGTTTTTCACTGCAGGCTAGTCCGGAGCATATGCAGAAGCTCAGATAAGAGATAAGAGCTCCAGGAACAGGAATGAAAGTATTGATACCAAGAGGCTAGGGAGAAGGTAGGGAGTGGAGAGGAGAAAGGAGAAACTGATTGCAATGGTCAACTCAAAACTATCACCACCCTGAGGGGACAAACAATAGAAAGGGGGGGGGGAGGAGACAGCAGTTGATATGATATGAAAATGATAATTTATAATTTATCAAGGGGTCATGAGGATGGGGCAGGGAAAAAGAAGAGCTAATGCAAAAAGTCAATAGAAAGCAAATGCTTAGAAAATGATGGCAACCTGTGTGAAAATATGCTTGAGAGAACAGATGTAAGGATTGTTCTAAGATTCCCAATAAAATAATCTTTTAATTAAAAGCTAGTAAAATAAGTAGTTCTACTCTATCCTGTAGGGTTGCTATGACTTGGTTTTAAAACCAAAGCCCTGCTCTTAATCCTATGTAGCTTCCACAGATTATATGATGACTTTTAATTTACATTTATAGGTATTTTGCCTGTTACCAACAGGAACTTGCAATGGACATAGAGAAAATAAATTTTAATATATATAATTAATCAAGCGGATGAATTATTACATAAGAATTTTTAACTGTAGAATTATAATTGCATGAGGTCCTTAATTTGAGTGTATGCCAAAGAGAAGAGAGAGAGCTAAATTCAGCAAGAAGACAGATTTAAAAGGGCAAGAAGGAATCCTAAAGGCAGACCTCACAGGTTCTGTATTTGAATTTTTTAGTACTTAAAAAAAGAGTTAAATTAGACATTGGATGTTTTTTTAAATAAATGGGCAGAAAGTATTTACATTTGGTTTTGTGGGGCAACTTGATTCTGTTGCAATTACCAAGCTCTCTGCCTGGTAAACCAAGTTATCTCAAAGCTGCCACAGAGAATATGTTTTTTAAATATGAGTATGTCTGTTTATGGATAATACTTTATTTTTTTTTTAGGGAAGGACCTTATTTTCCCAGTGGACTCTGTACTGATTAATTACTTAATAACATTAACTGTTTATAATTTTTACCTCTTTAAGCAAAATAAATATTTTATGTGGAAATCTATGTGTACTATAAATCAAGTTAACACTTGTTTAACATCAGTCCTACTTGTTCTGGGAAAATGGGTTGTCCATTGTACACCTCTAAGTTTCCTAATATGGGATTTGTGTTAGTAGCAATCTCAGTGTTCACCAACATACTATGTTCTTTACACCTTACTTTTATTTTAATAAATAACTTACTTAAAAGGTGCACCCCAAAATATGCTTTTCTTGATGCCAGGGTGTATTAGGGTTCTCAAGAGAAACAAAACCAGGACACTAGTAATTCTCTTTTCTATATTTATATAGATAGAAGCATATATAAAGTAGGAAATAAACAGTTAACTAATCTATAAAGCATTACAAATGGCTTGGTGCAACTCACTTGTGTGAGACAGCTAGTAGACTGGCAGTCCTTGGAGTCTTGAGGGCCGCCGAGTAGTCCTCTGTAGAGCAGGTCAGGCTATACAGTCACAAGCAGCAACAAAGAAAGCAGTTCACCAACGGTTAGTCAGATGACAGAGTCGGACAGTCCCCAGCTCAAGGGATGTATATTTCAGGAGCGTGGCGAAGCAACACAGTCCACCGATTAGGTGTCCCACGGGTAGTGGTGACCTAGAGATGGACACACAGGATGAACAAGGCAGCCGGCTGGTCCAAAAGTCTCAGAGCAAGAGGGCAAGGGTGGGGCTCACTGAGCCATTTCTATTTCCGCCCTTGGGACATGTTATCACAACAGACCCATCTATCTTCTTTAGCCATGTTGACACAATAAGCTACCTATCACACATGGCTATGCTAATTTTTATGAAAGTATTTCTATAGGAAAACCTGTTATCTTTGTTTATTTTTCAGGTGTGATGTTTTATCCTTTTGATGTTATCATTTGTAAATAAGAACATACTGAATTTCACAATCAAAGCGGTAGAAGGGACCACGCTCACAAATTAAAATCACACAAATCTCATCAATTTTTTATGAGAAAGACTGAAATACATAGAGTCCCAAAAAACCCTTCTTTACTTTACCCTCTGGTTCGATCTATGCAATTGCTGTCTTTGTCCTTTCTACATCCCTGTTCTCCCTCCTGGAGTCACAAATTCCTCTTCTAACATTTAGTGCCTACGGACTTCAGCAGGAAGCAACCCAGGGCAGCAGCATCTGTGGCCCTGTAATTGCTCAGTGCCCAGCGGGAATCAACCAGACATTGTTTGGGACCATATTCTGTGTGTGGCACATTCTATTGTGGCACATTCCATCACTAAGCCTAAGTGATATGCAAGCCAATATTATCAATGAATAGACCCTCCTGTTTGGAGGTTTACCTTTGCTGCCAAGGAGCTTATCATTGTGAAGGCATGCAACCTCAATCTGATTGGTCCTCAAGGTTTAGCTATGGCTTCTTTCCTTCTACTATGTGTCCCAGGGTTTAACAGGATTTATTCCCTTATTTTTTATTTATGCAACTAGGTTATAAACCTCTGAGTGGAAAGGACAGGTCAGGATAAGGGCCATCAAAATATGACTCTTGAACCATGTGCAGCTCTTTGGGCAAGTTCATAAAGCTTTATAGTTAAATTGACAAGAAAACTTCAAAAGTATCATTCTCATAATTGTGATTTCATTTGTATGTAAACTTATATTTATGGTTCAAATAACTTTTAAGCTGTGTGAGGGACAAGATTAGCTCTTCTGTCTTGAAATTTTGCTAAGACAAGACTCGGGGAATTTAGTAGTAGTGGCTGGGAAACAGGAACAGCACCCAGATATAGGGAATGCAGTATACCACGGACCCACATGGATGCTGGGAGTTTCCAATACCAGGGACATGCCCTGGGAAATATGGTGAAACAGAAAAATTGAGCCAATATACAAAGGTATGTGTCAGCATTGACTAGTTAACAATGATTTTGACTTGATTACTATATTTGTCGGACCATCAGATTCACTTTGGTTCACTACAAAGTGGGGGAAAATAAGGGTTTGTCTTATGGTCCGAAGATGGTGTACACTAGAACATTTTTTTGTGATCCCACGTGCCTGTTTACTGTCCACTGCTGTTTGCATGCTGTGGATTGTTGTGTGTTCAGGGGAAGTACTGCCTCCTGGAGTCTCCATGTCAGTCAGGTCACATGATTGGCACAGTGTACACGTCCCCTCATTTGTTAATGAAAGTGATGATAGATTTTGATACCACTGTTGTTTACACTGTTAAATATTACCATATTTTGCTTTGTTTAAATAGATATTTTAGTATACTGGTACTATTTGCTTCAGAATATTTTTTTCTTATTTTCCTGCTCTATAAACTGGGTGCATCCTATAGTCTGAAAAATAAAGTATGCGAATGTACAGTACCTATGTATTAGTAGTAAGGTACAAATAGAAGAACTGAAGATATATTAAACGGCACAAAGAAAGTAAAAGAAATGTAAGAAAATTTTAATGAGGACCAATCTGATTTATGATTCAAGGAAATATTTTTGAATTCCTTCTATATGTGTGTATTTGGCTTTCCAATATTCTATGTCAAAGATATAGCATTTTATGGTTGAAAAAAATAACAAGTTGAATCATTTAATTTGTTGCTTTGAGGAAGGAGCTAACTCTTTTGGGGCTAAGCTGTTAGCCCAAAACTTCATTCAAAGAGAAAATTGAGTTCTGATTCCTACCAAAGACTTAATTAGCCATATGTTATAGAAAATATATATAAATATATATTTATAATGGACAATGCTCCCCATTATGGATTGATCTTTTAAAATAAGTACTCATAGCGGTATGGATATCCAAAGAACCTCTAGTTTGTGTGGCAGGCATCAACTACATAATTTTTAAAAGTGTTTATTAGAACCTTTTCCCCAAGTCTTCATAATATGCCCAGTCCTCATAGTTAGACTTCAAAAGTCAAGTTGTTGTTGTAAAATCAGCACTGGCTGTAAATATAAGGTGACCACATCAGATTACCAAATGACTACATCATTACACAACCACCAATTTTCATGATTACATAGCTGTCAAGTTTCATCATTTTGCAATTGCCAAATTTTATTTTTTATAGTGAACTAGTATTCTAAATTCTGAAGGATTTTGTTCGCGTGGTTAAGGAACTCTGGGTAGGCACATAACCACTGACTGAAAACTCAACTGAAAACCTCCAGATGCTCTTCAGGAGATAGTTGTAGCTGTCACCTTCCGCAGACACCCACAGCACAGACCCCTATGCTTTGGGAAGCAATCCAAGAGAGGACAGTGGGGTGACTATTCTAGCTGGAGTCTGTGCGTCTGATTGTGAGATCATTAGTTTGGAGAATTAGGCAAGAACCTGGTCACAGAGGGGCAGCAGAGAATACTAATGAATTGGAATTCTATCCAATTGAATATGAAAGAGGATTGATTGGAAGTTGAAGGAGTAAAGTGGAAGTCACTTCTCACATCCCCTGACTACCTTAAAGGGGAGGTAGAGAATTACCGTTACCAGCACTAGCTACTCAGAATCAATTCCTATAAAACTAAGATCCCACATCCCTCTCCCCAATAGCGGTTTTACAAACTCTGACGCCACTGTGGGTCATTTCCCTTTCTGGCTACCCACCACAGCACCCTTCCCCTCAGCCGGATCCATGAATTCATTGTGATGACCACATAGAATCGCAGCAGACTGTACTCACCATCGGTGTTTATTAGGGAAGATAGCAAGTTACCGTTTACATCAGAAATGTTCAAGTTACAGACATTCAGTCCTTCTCTGCCATGCCAACATGCATGATTTCTTTGACCTTCAGCCTCTCGGCATGGGATCTGCCCTACTCAGATACTTTTATAAAAATATTTAGGCATGTCAACAAATATCTACAGTTCATGTGACTCTCCCATTAGTCTGAGCTCCAGAGTTGAGGCTGAGGGCTAGTTATGTGGATCAGCAAGCTGAGCTTACTGAACTAAATGTCTGGAAGCACCCCTGCCATTTGCTAGTCATCTTGCTTTAATGCACTTAGCTTAATTGCTCTTTCAGCTGGGAAGTCCACCACCCTGGCTCTGGCTCTTGGTTCTGCTGCTGCTATGTTTTTTGTTACTCCTCATTTGTCACTGTTGTCAACTGTCCTCGAGATCCAAAGGACATGCCGGACTCCTGACTCTTCTCACCTAAAGGGAGTAAGATTCCCCCTCCTGCCTCTGAGATGGTTCCCTTTAGCTCAACAGGATGACAGTCTCAATTTGCTTTCGTATCAAAGTTGAAAACCGAATAATATAATCTATCAGCATCATCCCCCACATTCTCTTTCCCTTGCTCATCAGGAAAAACAGTGTTTGCTTGGTGGAAGTTTCAAAGATCATGTCTAGAAGGGATATCAAGTAAATCATTGTATCGCACATATATGTACAATCTCTCTGTAGGATATGAATTTCAAATTGAAAATCCCAGGTCTGTGTGATAAACTGAGCAGCTGTTATAGAATTAAGATCAGAAATGATTGGAGTTTGAGATTGAGTAAAGAGCTCATTAATTAACAGTGAGTTCTTAACATGTATATCTTTTTCTTTTGTAATTTAAAATCAAGAGCCCTAATGAAAATATTGTAAAATAAATGGCCACATAATAATTAGCTGTTAGAATTATAGTCTTTCACTCTGAAATTCCTGTGGCTTAACATTTTCAATGTTATATTAATCTCTATGTATATAGAATCAAACCTAACATAATCATAAAAGTCAGAATCATTGCATTATTTTCAACTAAGTAAAGCTATATTGTCTCAATAATTGTATAATTGAATTATATGCTTTGGCTACTCTTTTCAGATTACATAAGATTATTTCTATAATTGGTTTCAAAGGATTGTTTTATACTTATCTCCTTGAATATTAAAGCTATCAGGAACTGTGTATTTAGATATGTAGAGAAGATTACTTTATCAAACTAAAAGTAAATATAGAAACTAATTGAAGTGTTTAATAGAACATTAATAAGAACTGAATTTTGGTATATAAGCAAATAAAGTATTTTCTTGATCTCACATCATGAGTTACTTGGCAGGAAACTACAACTCTTATCTGTAGAATGAATTTAATGCTATCTTATGATTAATTACAAGAAATTTAAGACTGTATTAATTTCTATACGTAGGGCTAACTATTGTATATTCTTTTCAAAAATATTTTATTATTTTTTTGTGAATTCTTGAGAACAAGTTCATTTCCCTGGCTGCAGTTTCTGTGATTGCTGAGGGTCCCATGACAGTGATTATTAGCACTCTCTCCATTTCACCCTTGATGTCCTGCATTCATCATGTTTGTCTACCTGCCCCTGTCTTCACAACTTTGCTTTCATGCAAATATATTTTTGGCCCTGTGTAAACCAGGATACTATTGTTCGCTAAATAGGATTGGTATGGGTAAACTTGATCTCTATTAGTGACTTCAAGTCTAAGTAAAAAGGTCTATCATGACTGTAGTCTCAGAGGTTCTACCTGTTTCTGTTATACCTGTGAAATTGGTCTTTTTTATGAATGTGAATTTTGCATTACCTTTTTCTCCTCTTCTATCTGTGTTTGTATGTTGTGATCCCTGTCAGGAAGGTTGGGAATGGTAGCTACACACCATCTAATTGTTCTGGTCTCGGGTTAATGAAAAATGTGATTCAAGTGGTCTGTTATCCTTGGACCTAATTAGCTTCTTGAGTCTTTAGTGTTCTTCACCCTTTGTGATGGGTAGGTTTGTTATGCCAACATGGCCACAGAAGATTGGTGGGTCTGTTGTGATTTCACGGCCAATGAACACACGGGATGAATTGAAGGGCAGAAATAGGAAGGGCTCGGCGAGTCCCGCCCTCTCTCTTGCTTCTGGATCTTCGAACCAGAGAGCTGCCTTGTTTGTCCTGTGCCTGGACCTCCAAGCAACAATACCCGTGGGACACCTATTCGTGGACTGTGTTGCTGTGAGTTGAGGATGCTTCAAGTCCTACTTCGCCACGCTCCTGTTGGACTCTGCCATCTGGCTGAGTGTTGATGACCTGCTCTGCTGTTTGCTGCCTGTGACCAGATAGCCTGCATTGCTCTACAGAGGACTACTCAGCGGCCCTCAAGACTCGAAGGACTGCCAGTCTTCTGGTTGCCTCACGCAAGTGAATTCTACCAAACAATCTGTACTGCATTATAGATAGTTAACTGTTTCTTTCTTATCTTATATACCTTTCTCTATATATAAATATATAAAAAGAATTACTAGTGTCCTGATTTTTATTTCCCTAAGAGAATCCTGCCTGACACACCCTTCTTTGCTTCAGAAAGAATCACTAATGCGTATATATTAGATGACAGCTCCCAAGCATTTAAAACTCCACTTCTTAATCTACAGAGCAGGATGTAGTGATTCAAAATACTTTGGCTTGGGTCAGGTACATCTTAGTCCTCAAAGTAAACCCCTGGGTTTTTAACAGTTTTAAGAGGTCCTGTACAGTAGAATCACCTAATGCAATGCACCTTTTGGTTTCTTGACGGCTGTTTCCATGAACATTGAGTGGGAATCCAAGCAAGACAAAACCCTTGTCAACTTCAAACTCTTCTCCATTTATCCCGATATTACCTAATGATGTAGTTTTGAAGATTTTGGTCTTCACATTGACTTATAATCATTACTGAAGACTTTATCATTAATTGCTATAAATGCTCCACACTTTCAGGAACCCAAGTGCAGAATTGTATTGGTAATAGTATTTACCATTGCTGCCTTTTACTCTTCTGAAACTTTAAGTGCCTTTCTTTGCTGTGGCCGTATTAGGTTTTCTTTCCCTATATTCTGCGTTGTTTTTCCCTTCACCAAAATTAACACACATCTTCAATTTAGTTGTTTGTTTGTTTTCCTCCCACAACCTCCCATTAAAGAATAGAAACCATTAAAGAATGTCTCGTGCTATATATAAAGTATGTCTTGATTTTTATAATAAAGGTCTCATACAATATGTATCCTTTTTTCTCAACTTATTCTACTCAGCATTACTTAGCGTAGTATCCTAAGGTACCGCCATGTCATGAAATGGCTTGGTGATTCATTTTTATTTCTGCTGCTGCTGTATGAATGACATGAGAGAAGAGGCTGATGTCCTTTGAATTTACAAAGAGGAAGGAGAATCAAACTCACTATGAGTCCAAGGCCAATTCCTATGAGACAGAGATTAGATATGCTTCCATCTTTTAACCATCTTACCAATCTGATCCTACCATCCTTCCCTAGCTCTTTTTAATTCTCTGCTTGATTGAATAGTTCATTGCAATGGCCACTGAGAACTCATAGATCATACACAAACTAGGCAAATTATTAATGGCATTAATAGGTGATATATAAGCATCAGAAATGCTCAGAACATAGTGATTCTGATCCAGACAGCTTTTTCTCATCCAGGTCCATAGGTTCACTTATTTCTGGTGCTTGGCCTTTCAGTCATCTGGCTTCCTTGAGCACTGTCGAACTCTGGCAAGTATTATAAAGCTCTTTAGTGCTGCATTACTTGTCCTAAAGATGGATCACTGTGCCATAAGTCTCAGCCCAAGGGCACTTGTCTCTAGCTCCATGGGTCAGCAAACATAGCTCCACCAATTAAGTGTCTGTAGGCACCACACTCTGCAATTGTTGTAAGACACTTAGCTTCACTCCATTGCTGGGCCAGGAAGCTCACTGTTCCATCCTACCACCACCACACCTTTGCTGCCACAAGTTCTTCACCACTTCCCTGGTGTCACGGTTTTCTGTCTTCTGAATTGAGGAAGTTCAGCATACAAGAAATTTACAGTCCAAAAGATGTACTCCACTCCCAGCTCCTCTTTCTTAATGGTAGGGAGGTACCTCATTCCTCCTTCTGAAAAAGTTTACTTTAAACTCTGAAAGATACCAAATTGACCAGTCAGCTCAATAGATTTCTTATCATTGTCAATGAGCTTAGGTTGTGCCATCTAATGGCCCTCAATGGGAACTCACATCACTAAAATCCTTTGTGGTCGTGGTAAATAGAACTGATTTGTTTAGATCTTTTAAATGTTGGGCACATGACTAAGCTTCCTTGGGTCCACATAAATTTCTGTACTTCTGCATAATAACCTTGGTATCAATTTCTGCAATGCCCACTTCTTAGTAGCCATCTAGAACACTGCCCTACTCTTGAATGATCTTTCCCAATTCCTCCTCTGCATTCTCTATAAATTGCCATTTGTTTCTTTTCTTTTTTTAGTGTTACTGTTTTTCTTTTAACTAACAAATCATCTTACAGGGGTCTCTCACAGCTCTTATGACAGTCAATATATCACCTGTATCAAACTCATTTGTACATATGTTGTTATTACGATTTCAAAATAACTTCTAACTGCTTAAGCATTTGTTATTTTTTTTTATTATTTTTTTTAGGCATCATTGCCCTCAGGTGGTGGGAGTAGGAGGCCCAACCTTTCCTTCTGGGAGCCGGAATTGAACCTCCATCCCAGTGGGCCGCAGTCCCGCACACAACCACTAAGCCACCGGGGCTCAGCCCTTGAGCCTTTGTATTAGCTCCTCCTTTCCCCCGCCTTCCTCTACTAACTCATCCCTGTAGAGTCCTGATAAATTATTATTATTTTAATATCTTACACTGTCCACTCTCTCCCTTCACCCACATTTTGGTTGTTTATCACTCTGGGGAGTTATATATACATCGATCATTTTAAATGGTTCTCATGTCCCCCCTCTCCCCTCTTTTCCACCCACCCTTTTGGTATTGCTATTCCCGTTACTGTTCTGAAAGAAGTATCTGTCCTGGATTCTGTGTGTCAAGAGCTCTTATCTGTACCAGTGTACATGCTCTGGTCAGTCGGATTTGTAAGGTAGAACTGGGATCATGAGCCATATGTTTCTTACATCTGTAGGATCCTTGCAAATGGTGCCAACGAATTAAACATTCCCTCCTGGATTTTTGCTTTGTTTCCATACATATTATTCCATATCAGACTCACTTATCTAGTGAGTTCTAGAACACTATGACTAAAAGAGCCATAATATCATTTCTTGCACTACTGTTTGTGTGTGTGCACCACAGTGTGCATACTCATCCATCTAATTAAAATTATTTAGGTTGTTTCACTTGTTTTGCTATTGTGAGTAATGCTTCAATAAATGTGGCCATGTAGGTGTCGGTCTGTGTCAGGGCATTTATTTGTCTATGTAAGCTTGGGATTTCTGCATCAAATGGTTCTTCTATTTCTAGGTTTTGAGGAAGTGTCATGTTGTGTTTCACAGTGTGGTACTGTTGTAGAGTCCTGTCAATAATGCATAGGAATTTCAGTTTACCCATTAGCCAGCATTTCTTCTTTTCCATGTGCTGGTTTGTTTCTGTTTTTAACCAGTGCCATTATTGATGAGATCTCATTGTAGTCTGGGCTTGCATCTCTCTAAAGGCTAATGACTATATCGTTTCATTTATTCTCTAGCCATTTGCATATCTTCATTGCTGTAGTATTTGCTCATCAACTTTGCCCCTTTTTAATTGGATTTTTAATGTTTTTATTGTCAAAGTGTTGGAATTTTCTCCTGTTGGTATATTGCAATCATTAGTTGGCTTCAATTTTAATAAAATCTTTAAGCAAAATTAAAAAATGTTAGGGTAGAGTGACCACTTTTCCAGGAGTATCGCTGTGTCCTATACTTCTGGAAAGGGGCGGTAGCATTGCTTGACATGTTGTTAGTTCAAGAACTGAATTAACACAGAGATGGAGGCGGCACAAAAGGCTCATTAAGAAGTAAAAGTAGGAAACACTGGGCACAAGTCCCCAGCAGGTCAACATCACAGAAAGGGCAGAATAGTGAGGCCCAGCCACATGTCTGGGAGGAACTCGAGCTCAGAGCTGGGATTTACAAAAAAGGTAGTTGTTCCAGGTTGGCAAGGACAGCTGTGTCCCCATTTAACAAGATCCCTTCTTTCAGGTAAGTGGGGACTCATCCACTAGACTGGTCAGGCGACTTCCCCGGACCTTGTGAAAAGCATACAATGCTATCTTTTACAATGATTATTTAGGAATAATTTGAATTGATAGCATTTTATAATTAGATAGGCCTGAGAATCCGAAAAGAATTTATGAACTAACCATCTTCCAACTTTCATATTAGCTTTATAATGAGTATATAATATTGATATTAATCATTTTTGATGCTATTAGTAAATGGAAGAAAAGTAGTAGAAAAACAGTGGCTTTTCTGGAAAAAAATTTGTTTGGAAACTCTATTTTGAGAGATGTATCTTTGACACCTCAAGAAGAAGATTGATTATTCATTTTCAATCATGTATTACAAAGACAGTCAGTCTGTTAGTTAATAAATGGCAGTAGGTTATATTGTCACTGATTGACAGGAGTTGCTTCAATACTGACAAAAACTTAAGTTTTACATTTCTGCATACAATATATCGATGAATCTTAGAGTTACTAAAGTCAGGCAAGGTTGCATATGTTAGAATTTTAATTAAAAATACACATTCTGTATTTCTTAGCATTTTTCGTAAATATCTGACTAAAACCATGGTTAATGTAGTTTTCTCAAGGTTCATGTAACTGGTTCAAGAATTGAACTCTGATGGTACCAAAGAATAGTTAGACATATGACAAACTTAATAAATCACAATTGAATTTAGAAACAAGCTTGTGTTAAATAAAAAAGCTCATGTTAAATCTTAGAACATAAATGGAAAAATCGAGGAGGACAAAAGAGGAGGAGGAGAAGGAGGAAGAAGAGAAAGAAGAAGAGGGACGAGTTGGAGGAGGAGGAAGAGAAGGAGGAGGAGAAGACCACACACCTAGGAATGCTTCCTAGAACAAGATGGACAAGCTTTTGTCTCATGTATTTTGGACATGGTATCAGGCAATACCAACAGATGGAGAAGGACTCTGGTAAAGAGGAGCAGTGAAAAAAAGAGGAAAGCCTTCAACAAGAAAAATTGACACAATGGCTGCAACAAACATAAGAACAATTGGAAGAAAGGTGCAGGGCTGGCCAGTGTTTCATTCTGTTAAACACAGGGTAGCTTCAGGCTGAAATCAACTCAAAGGCACTTATTAACAACAACGTGAATGCATTATATAGTTTAGTTCAAATGTGGGGGGCTGTTGGAAAAAGAGGAAGGGCTTTGTACAAAAGCCTTCCTATGCATTGCAAAGTATATTTCCCAATGTACATATGTATGTTTGAAAGGAGATCATCGAAGTTTCCATTTTAAGATGTCAGTCCAGATGAAAGTATATGATGAATTACCATTAAAATGAAAGCAACTGGGCTTCTTAAATGGCTAAACTAAAAAAGAACAAGAAAAGAAACATCATTAAATCCTATAAAACAGAAGAGAATAGGAGTCTGACTAACCAAAACCTGGAGGGCTGGCCACTCAGCTGGAGCCAAGAAGTAACATGGAAAACATTATTTATCCAGTTAAGGATTTATTATTAGGGAACATCGGGGAGTTGTGGAAATAGGGGTGAACAAAAGGTGAAAATAAGAACTTTTGGAAGCTGTATTCTTTTTTTAAAGCTAAGCCCAGGGGCTGAGCCCCGATGGCGTAGTGGTTGTGCGCAGGACTACGGCCCACTGGGATGGAGGTTCAGTGCCAGCAGTGGCTCCACATGAGCAAAAGGCTGGGCCTCCTACTCCCACCGCCAGAGGGCAGTGATGCCCCAAAAACAAAACAAAAAAGCTAGACCTGTTTTCTGTGTCTTTCTTCTGAAGTAACTTCTTGGTGGCTGTCCAGTTCTCTCCAATTCATGATGCCCTCATGGGCACAGAGTAGAACTCCATAGAGTTTCCTTGACTCTGACGTGCCCGATGGACCAGGCCTGTGATTTAAGGGTCTTCCAAGTGGGTTCCAATTCCTAACCTTTGGCTAGTAGCTGAGCTGCTAACTATCTGCAGAAACTCGTTAGTCAGTAGAGAGCAGTATCTAGAATGAGGACAAAGAAAGAAAATCACTCTCCTGAAGAGGGAAATCAATAGGGATTAAATGCCTATCTGTGAGCTTCAAGTGGTGAAATTTATTCTTTCTTTTTCACAGTTTCCAAGAAATTGCTCAGGTGGAGGGATATGATATTTGGGTGTAGATATCTGTTACATAATATATATATGTATGTATATGTATATATATAAAGAATTATAAAGAGATCAGTAACTATCAGAATTTGGTGCATTTAAATTTATAATAAAATGGAAATAATGATGAGGATTTAGAAGATTGAGGTTTTTTTTTTTTCAAAAGAGCAGTTTCTCTTGTATAATGGTAAAATGAGAACACATAATGAGTTTGCTACTTTTAAAATCCTTCAACCCGCTAAGTCTTCATTCTTACAAAAGAAATAATGGCACTTACCAAGTTATTTTCATTAAAAACTTAAGAATAAATTATGCCCTTCTCTAATATTTTCCTAGGAATATTAGTACCCCTTTCAACTAAATCTACCCCAAAGAATGATGGTTAGGTGACAAAAGAAATACATAAAAGGCAATATTCCTATTAATCAATTTCCTATATAGAAATTAATCTGAGTCCATTTGAATTTATCAACAATTTATAAAATGTTTTAAATTTTTCATTTCCATGAACTAGAGGGGTGTGTTTGCCAGTGTTTTGTGTACTGAAGTGTTTGTGTGTATGTGTGTGGCACTCATTTGATTGCTTCTGCTATAACACAAAAAGGACTATTCTTACATATTTCAATGTTATTAAGACTCCAAATTTTATTTTGTGCCTGAAAACTGAACTTTAGAAATCAACTTGTATAATCAAAATCAAGCCAAATAAGACCCATGGAACTCCATAAAAGACTACCTCTTTCACTTTGAAAATGGGATGGCAGGACATATTTCAGCATGAAGGACTGAAAGTAACTTATAACAGACATCTTCTGAGAGCTGAAACAGGAGTCACAATCATAGCTTCTCTGTTTCAGGCTTAACAGAGTAGTGGAGCTGAGCTTCATACAATGGTTTAGACTCCAAGTAAAAAGGAGATGGACAATTTTGGGGAAAATTGTGTGAATTAACTTTAAAATTCAAGTTAATGACACTTGATGTGGAATCATGTTTATTTGCTTTCAAAATGCCTCACTGTAAAATTAATTTTTAATTTTTCTCATTTGTAAATGTGTGCATTTTAATATATTCATGGATAATCCAGTAGGTCCATGAAAGTAGGAAAATTATCAATTTTTAGCCATCCATAGTTTTGATAGAACATTTTACCAGTTATTCTTTTTGATTTGTCATTTGATAAAAATTTGTTTCTACTCCATTTTTAAAATATATTTCTAAATGTAAGGTAATGTAACAAATAATTCTTGCTAAGATACATACTCATTCTAATGTCAAGTAACTGGGCTTCAAAATTCATGAAAAAATTCTATTTTCTCCTGGTCTAAATGATTTAAATCCATCTAGTATGTTATATTTAATATAGGAAATGCATAAAGTAAAATATCTTATATAACCTTGATATTTGTATAGAAATATATATGGACACTGGACATTGAATAAGGAACACCAAATAAGAATTGCTACACATGAATTATGTTGTTGATGAGGAATATGGAGTCACGGGAACTACCAGAAGAATGAAAAAAATCTATCTTGGAAGCTATGTATTCAGAATTTCCCTTGGAAGCCAATAGAGTGAGAGTGAAAGTTTACTTTGGAAATGTTATCAAGAGTGGTAAATTGCCAGAGGACACTGAGATGGCTTCAGTTAATATGGCCCTCCTGGTCATGACTCCTTCAGCTGTTGTTAGATGCCGTTGAGTTGTTTCAAACCCATCTAGACCTTGTGTTCAACGGAACAAGACACTATCCTCACAGTTGTTTCCATAATTTGACCCATTGTTGCATTCACCATGTTAATCTTTATCTTTTGCTGTCTTCCTCTTTCCTTCTGCCCCTCTGCTGTACCAAGCATTGTGTCCTTCTTCAGGGACTGTAGTTTTAAACCATGGACTTTAGATAAAATGTCCAACGTGTAGAAGACAAAGTTTCCCTGCCTTACCTCTAAGGAGCACACTGGCCATATTTCTCCCAAGACAGCTCTATTTACCCTTTTAGCTGTTGATGGAACTTTTCAATATTCTTCTCCAGCACCATAATTCAAATGCATCAACTTTTCTTCGGTCTGCCTTATTCAATGTTCAATTTTTATATGCATATGAGGAAACTGAAAATACCATGGCATTAGTCAAGTGCACTTTAATTCTCAAAGCAACACCTTTGTTTTTCAATACTCTGAGAAAGATCTTGTGCAGCAGAATTACTTAATGCAAAGCATCTTTTGATCTCTTCACTGCTGCTTTTGTTGTTCTGTTTTGTTTTTTTCTGCAAAGGTGATAGTAGGCCAAATAAATTTGGGAACCTATGATTGTAGATGGTTGAAATTTTAAACTTTCAGAGTAAGAATTTGTTTGGAAGACTAATGCAACTCGATGAATGGCAAGATAAATAGCACTCACCATAACATAGAGACTTATGAGAACACAGTAAATTTTGATGGGTGTGGTATAGAACATGCCTATGATGCATGTAAATGGGAAATGGGAGTAGGAATCAGGTGTAGGGTAGGGATAAATTGGTATGGGTCAGATATGTGGAGTTCAGATTTATCGAAGAATCAATGGCAAGACATCTGCATTTCCGGATTCATATGATGAGTGTACTCTCTTGCGTAGGAGTATGACCACACAGCAATTTCAGTAGCATGGTCCCTCTCCTTTCTGGCCTCAAATGAACATTCTATAAAATTAGTTGAGATAAAAGGAAAACTTTGGTAAGGCAGTATTTTACTGATCAACTCAGAATTCTTCAGGTCTTGACCCTGCGAATATAATTAATTTGCAAAAAGTTCAGGTAATTTTTATTGTAAATTTACTTGTGTGGACATCATTATCGATAAGTACAGTTCTTTCTGTTAAACCTTAATGTGAAGAGGGCTTATGAATAATCTTTAATGATATAAATTCATAATTAGAAAACGTCTTTTAAACAATTGCCTTTGTATACAGTAACAGACAATTTCTAGTTCTTTAATTCATTGTGATGAATGATTTTCAAGTGATTTTGAAGAGAAAATTAAAGCGATTCTTGAAGTATTTTGTTTCATAGTCTGTATCATCTGATAGCTTTCAAGTCGATAAAGAAATCTACATTATATCAATTGGCTTTTCTTAAGTCATTACTAGTTTATAGGCTTACTCCTTTGGAACATGCCTCATAAGATCATCCGGGATTTATTATATTACAAGGTGATGTATTTTATGTAATGTCTTTCACTGGAGGTGTGTGAACAAGGAGACGTCACTGTTTCTTGTGGGTTATTTTCTGTTCACTTTGTATGGACTTAAGAATTAACGTGTAGCCAAATCATCCTGCACTGTCTGCTGAAATGATCTTAAAAACTTAAAACAAATATCAAACTTTTTGAGAAATTTAGCTGTATGTGTGGAAATCCCACTTCCCTGATAAATTTACCATTTGCTCGCTCTGATGGCTTTGTTGCATGTGCACACCCCAGGTCAGAGCTTCACGGCGGCACTCATAACCACAGCAACAACAATCTTGAATGGATATTATCACTGTGTTTATTTGGCATTTTAGAATAGTGGTCTTATTTAGTTTGGGGTAAATAGGGAATTCGGAGAAGTGATTGTGGATATTTTTACTCTAAAATCCCTTGCTCTGTAGGAGGTTTTACATTTCCACAATGCAAGTAGCAAATACTGTGGGGTCAGGGACTAGCCAGTGAATGAAAGTCAGAACTCAAAAGGAAGGGCCTTTTCTATTTAACACTGGGCCCTGATGGAAACTGATAATGTTTGATTAATGAACAGCAGCCTTGCAGCGGGTGAAAACATCTGCAAGAAGTGATTTATTATTTCAAAGGTATTGGGAGCTTGCGGTATCTTGCAGATTTAAGTGTGTGTGCCTGAATAAAATAAATGAGATGCAACATGTGAAAAATGAAAACACATTACTTGTAAAGGATGTGTCACAAGCAGGGTATTTTGGTTCGAGTACACTTTGTCATGGGGTTTTTTAATGCCGTTCTGAATACAAATCATTTAACTGGTTCATAAAATCCCCTCAGTTGGAATTCTGGCATCTATCATCCATGACATAAATGAGGGTTAAACTTAATGTGCTGTAACATCACTTAAATGTTCAAATTTTGTATCATATACAACTATTAAAATTGCACATAGGTTTCATGTTAAAAAGATGAATACAGTGTAGACACTTAAAACAACAGTTCCCAAACAAAAACAAGGGTTGAGGTCTTAACTGAACAATTGTCATATACTCAGGGCTTTTCATTGCAACTCTTATGGTCTACATTTGCATAATCTTATCATGTAATGCTGAACAATTGTTAGTTAGATGGTATGTTTTATAATAGCTAATAGAACATGAGGAAGGAAATGATGTTATTTTAAATTCTGCCAGTTTAACATGTATGTAAGCATAGATGTGTGCATATACATATATGCAAGAAATTAATCATTCCTGATAGGAAAATATAAGATTTTTAATACAAGTAATGCCTTTCATTTTCCATGTCCTAGATAATCATTTACCAAAACATGAGATAAAATTTCTCCAAAGTGCCAGTGAGCTGATTGTAGTCATAATGAATAATACACTCAATGGGAAACAATGGGAAAATAAACCTGAAAAATATGTCTGACAGTTATTCTATCAGAACTACTCTTTTTCTCTTTTATGGATTTATGAGATTTCATCTCCTTGCTTAACTTGCACCTAAACGACATTTTTGCAAAGCTGGAAGTTGAACTATAAACAGCTACCCCTCAAGGAGATTTAAGGAAACATAATTACCATCACAAAAAAATTAAATTATTTGAAAGAAAAAAATGCATATATTTGAAAAAATATATGCCTATGATATTTCTTAATTACATATGTTACAGATTCTTTATAGATTGCTAGCAGAATTGGGGTATTTTAAAAACTTCTCAGGGGTTCTTATCTGCCCTGGTCTGGTTCCCTATTCCAGGAGACAGGGGTCAGATATGCCTCCACCTTCCATACTTCTTTACTTATTCTGATACCAATTATACCTCTTATTGCACTCTGCATATTTTGCCGGCTTCAATAATTCTCTGCAGTGGCCACACAGAACTCACAAACAATGCTCACAATTAAAAGATATACATTAGAGAAGTTGATAGGTTACAAGAAGCCAGGACAAGTAAATAGTAGGGATACATTCATTGATCTACATTGGAGGTTGAATGACCCTTTCACAGGGATCATCTAAGACCATCAGAAAAACACATCTTTCCAATGGCCTCAGGAACCAAGACACAGCTCCTCTATCCATCTTTAAGTGAGTCTGCCCACATGCAGGTACGCTCACCTATGAGTACCTGGTATAAGGACTGTGACCCATGTTACACCATGCTGCAAGACAAAATTTCGTCTATTTATAATTAGAAATAAGTACTTCCCAATATATAATTACATATTGTTTTTGTGATTAATCACTAAGCTTTAATGATGTTCAATTTGTTACAATGAAGATGCATCCTGCATGTCAGATATTTACATTATGATTCATAATAGTTGTAAAATCACAGTTATGAAGTAGCAAGGAAGTGGTGACTCAACACATCCTACCTTAATCAAAAAACTCCATCCAAAATGGTATTTTAACTGCAGCCATAGAGGCTAGAAATTTTAAACATTGTATAAAGGATTATGGTTAGAAGGCACTTTTATTTTTTTTTATTTTGTGTGTGTGTGTGTGTTTTGTGTGGGCATCACTGCCTCTGGTGGTCATGGGCACTACCCAGTGCCGCTCCTAAGAGAGACCACTGGATTTGAACCACCAAGCCTGCGGGCTGCATTTCCACACACAACCACTTACACCACCGGGGCTCAGCCCCTGAAGGTACTTTTAATTTACTGTGTCTCAAGGCGTATGCATCATTTTGGGTAGTTTGTAAGAGCTAACTAGATTCTCCATCTATATTTTTTGGAAGGTTAAATAAATGAAGAGAATAGAAAGGGAATTACCATTTTTTTAGACCATAAAATGTAGCTAATTATAAGACACACAGTTTTTAGAGTAGGAAAACAAGAAAAAAAATACTCTGAACCAAACAGTACCAGTATGCTGAAATATTTATTAAAATAAAGCAAACCAGGGTAATGTTTAACAGCATAAACTCAACAGTGGTGTTAAAAACCATCATCACTTTCATTAACAAGTGAGGGGATATATGGGCTGTGCCAATCCTGTGACCTGACCTACATTGAGACTCCAGAATGTGGAACTTCCCCCCAAACACAGCAATGCACAGCTTGCAAACAGTAGTAAACAGTAAGCTGGTGCACGGGATCATATAATGTTCTGGGGTACCACACTTTCGAACCATAAGACACACCCTTGTTCCCCTTGTTTTTTTTTTTTTTACGGTCTGACAATTACAATATTATTCACAACAGTTTTACTTATCAAACTGAGAAATTTAAATGTCAGGCAATGATCTGGGTCTAGAAGTATAATGCTGAATAGAGCAGACATGGTTCCTAGTTATAAGATGCTTTCAAGCTGGTAAGAGACAGAGATAATATGTATCAGGCAATTTGAAAATTTCCAAAAAGCAATACATAGATTTAAAGAAAGGAACTTTGAGGCCACATTCCACAGAGCTTTCCCTGGGATTAGGAGACAAGAGAGAAAATAATGAAAGTTGAGATGGAAGATACAAAGGATGCAAGCGACAGGAGATGTTAGATAACTAGGCCAGGGATTAAAATGGTCATTGCATTTCAAAGGCATCATCCTGTCTCAACTGGAGGGAAATAGGATACTATACGAATTATGTAGAAAAGAGTAGAGATGGAAAAACCACTCAAGAGCCTCTGACAAATGATTTAATAACAATCTAGGATCACGGCCTTGATTTTTCTCTTCTGCTCAGGTATACAAATTACCGTTGAGATTTCTGACCCTCTCCAGCTTGGTTTCTCTGCTATCCTCCCTGTGGTGGCATGGCCTGCCATTCCTTCATGATTCTCCCTTTTCCTCATCCCGGTGGTTAATTTAGAATTATTAAGTCTTGTGTATCACTTATATGAATCACAATTGTACTTGTGTGGCAGTAAGACAATTCCAATGGTATTGATTTTTTACCCCTAATTTTTGAAACCACTGAATTGACGCCATTAAATTTGAAACCCATGTTTTTACTCTCAGTTTGTTATAAATGATTGTGTGAACTGTGAGCAGATTTAGATTCATTGATTGGTATTTTAAGCCACGGAATTATTCAAAATAAGAGTAGCATCATGGTTCAAGTAACATACTCAGGTGTAGATGGGAAACAATATACGTGAGTAAGATGCAATGACAAGGTCATTGAAAGACTGTGGACAAACGTCCTGTCTTCTAAATTGTTAGCGCTTTCACAGGTCTAGTTTTTCAGGTTTTACCCTCTCATAAAAGTTAAGTTTTTAAGTTCAAATAGGCATGATTATTTTCTTTACAGCACCTTAAGTTGACTCTTAATATTTACTTCTCCAAGCTGAATAATTATAGTTCTAATTAATTAAAGACTAAAAACTGCTTCCTAAATTAAACTGAAATATGTAGGCAAACACAAGAAAATATATACCTTCTGAATTTAGACATTTTCTTAGAGCTCCTTGCTAAGTGTCAAATATTAATGTAGTCTAATATCTTTGACATCAAAGAGAGATGTTCTTCCTCCTAATTATGTAGATATAGCATATGTAAAACAAAATTAAGATTAAGGGCATACTTAGAAGAAATCCAATAAGAATTCAAAATGCGTATAAGAAACTGCTTTCTGGTTCTCCTAGTATTTAAACTGGATTTTCTTTTGGGGGGGGGGGGCGGCCATCACAAAACTGGATTTTCAAAGCTAGGTAAATCACAGTTTTCTTGAGTTCTGCTATCTTAAGTATCGGGTTGTTGATAATGATGATGGAAAGAAATAGCACACATGAACAAAACTGATAATTATACATCAGTAGTTAACCCTTGTAAATATTATTTATTGATGCAGAAATTGACTCTCAGCGCGCCTTCCTCATCAAATTGAGTATAGTTTAAGTCCCTTTAAATGTCATAAGATGCTTCTATGTTCTTACCAGATCCCACATAGGAAAACTTGAATACTCACAAGTGAGCCCTTATGATTAATATTCCCTAGGTTTTCTCATCTTTTACCAAGCACAGGGCAGATACATTTAAGGCTGGCTAGTTTGGTGAAGCTACAGGTTAAGAACTACCAACCCAGCAGTCACTCTCTAGGGGAAAATGAAACTGACTGCTGCCATAAGGGTTATAGTCTCAGTAACCCTCTGAAACGGCAATGATACTGTGTGTTGGAATCAAGTCAATGGCAGTGAATTTTCAGAGTTTACAGTACTGGGGAGTACTATAAGTAGTAGTACTGGGTCATTTATACAAGTAGGAGCTAATTGTCTGTATTAAGAAATCTTATTAATGGATGAACATATGTGTATACTTTCAGTAGAGTTTCTGTTGTAAGAAGAACAACAGAGGACTTTTTATAATAGTACTTTATAATAATGAGTGAGAGGGGGCTGAGCCCCAGTGGCATAAGTGGCTGAGTGTGAGACTGCTGCCCGCGGGATTGGCAGTTCAAATCCAGTGGCGGCTCTCAGGAGCAGCGCTGGGTAGCTCCCACGACCACCAGAGGCAGTGATGCACCCCACAAAAAAATAATAAGTGAGAGAAAACAACACAAACAAAGGGATATATATGCATGTGATGGCAAAAATATTAGAAAAAGTGATTCATGTTATAGACTATGAAATAATCTTAAATAGCTATTTAAATAGTCTTATCTCATTCATCCCCACATTTACATGCATTTAAAGATGCTGTTTCCCAATATTTTGAATAAAAATATTATTGGGGTCATATTATGTCATACTTCCTCCTATTATTATGAAATGTTTGTGAAATTAATCCAAGAGTAATCCATGATAATTAATAACTTCAATGTTTTCTACTTTTTTATTAAAAGATCATTTTATTGGGAACTCTAAAAGTTAAAATTCTATTTGAGCCCTTGGTATCAGTTCCTCCTTTTTGCCTCGATCCACTCATCCCACCCTCATGACTTCCTGATAAATTATAAATTATTATTATTTTCATATCTTACACCAACTACTGTTTCCCTTTACCCATGGTTTCCATTGTTCATCTCCCTGGATGGGTTATGGTGGTTACGTGTAGATCATTGCAATTGGTTTCCCCTTCCTCCTTTCCTCTTCCCACCTTCCTTGTCCCTTCATGGTAGCATGGTACTCCCATTCCTGTACCTGGATTCCATGTGTCATGAGCTCTTATCTTTTTTTTTTTTTTTGGAGGGGGGGCGTCACTGCCCTCTGGTGGTCATGGGAGCTACCCTGCCTTCCTGCTGCTGGATTTGAACTGCCAAGCCAGTGGGCTGCAGTCCCGCACTAAACCACTACACCACCAGGGCTCAGCCCCAAGCTCTTATCTTTAATGTGTACCTATATACATTCTCTGGTCTAACCCAAAGTGAAAGATCTGAGAGTAGTGGATGAGGAACCCTAAAAAAACAGAGGAATATTGTGTTTCATCTGTGCCATTTGGCACCCTGGTTGACTCATCACTTCCTTGTGACTCTTCTGTAAAGGGATGTCACACTATCTACCAATGGGTTTGGGGTCTCTGCTCTGACCCCCATTCATTCTCAACAATATGGTTTGTTTTGTTTTGTTTTGTTTGTTTGTTGTGGGTCTTCTGATGCCTGTTACCTGACCCCATCAATACCTCATGATGGCATAGGGTGGCGGGCTTCTAATATGTGGGCTTTGCTTCTCTACTAGATGGCTGCTTATTTAACTTAAAGCCTTTAAGACTCCAGATGCTATATCTTTTGATAGCTGGGCACCATCAGCTTTCTTCACCACATTTGCTTGTGCACCCATTTTGTCTTCAGTTAGCATGCAGGGAGGGTGAGCATCACAGAATGCCACATTGCTAAAACAATGCTGAGTTTGTTGCAGGTCTTGAGCAGAGGCCCAAAGTCCATCCACTACCTCAGTGTACTGCTAGATAAATATATGTATATAGTTCAATGTCTCTATTTTTATGAATCAATATATTTACATGTGTACACATCTATGCTTACATCTCTATTCATAGTTTTGCTTCCTATATCTTTCCTTTGTTTCTTTTTACCTTCCACTTGTCCTCATAAAGCTCATCCTTCTTCTGCCTCTTAGTAATACTTTTCAACTGGATTGCTGTTGCTACAATACCACCGGGATCTCTACGCTCTACTCATTGTAGATTTTAATGTTGACAAATTTTGTACTCATTACGAAAATTGAGATTCCTGCTCAACCTTTCTCCTTCTAAATTAGAATGCATTGTCCTACTAACTCAGAAAAAAAATAGCATTTAGGCCTCATCACTCTCTATACCACCCTCTACTTTGCTGAGTTTGTTGCAGGAAAAAAAAGAGATGATTTGAAACCAGTGTATAAAAAGTTTCATGAGAGAATGATTGTGAAAAAGAGAAGAAGGATGCTAAGTGAAACAAGTTAACACATCAATGACACCCAAGTCCCTTCCTTCATGGGGAGGAAGTTAGCTGTGCTGTGTTGGAAGAAGATGGTGCTTTCCTAGTAGTCCATTTTGAGAAAAATAAATTAAATAGAAATTTCTATTATTGTGCCTAGAAGAAGATTTTTGGAAGGTTAATCTCTCTTTTCAGGAAGGGTTAGAAAAATTAACAGTCTACTGGGAATGGATTAGAGAAATGCAGTCTACTTATCTTACTCCTGTATAGTGATATTATAGGTGCCAGGGAGAAACGTCTTACTTCACCACTGTGCTAACCTCTTCATTTTAGCTTTTGTCTTCAGTCAGGAGATCTGATTCTTTTTTCTTCTTTTTTTCCTTCATTTTAGAAAATCATTTTATTGGGAGATCTCACAGCTCTTACCACAATCCATACATACATACATTTTGTCAAGCACATTTTTACATATGTTGTCATCATCATTTTAAAACATTTTCTTTCAACTTGAACCCATGGGATCAGTTCATTTCCACCCCCCTCCTTCCTCTCCCTCCCTCCCTCATAATCCCTTGATAATTTATAAATCATTGCTTTTTCATGTGTAACAACAACTGCTCTCTCCTTTCATCCAATTTTCTGTTATCCATCCCCCAGGGAGGGGGTTATAGATCATTGTGATCAATTCCCCCTTCTACCCCCCCACCTTCCCCTTATGCTCCTGGTATCGTTACTCTCATTATCTATCCTGAATTCCCTGTGTTCCCAGCTCTTATCTTTACCAGTGAACTTCCTTTAATCTAGCCAGAATTGTAAGGTAGAATTGGGGTGACGATAATGTGGAGGGAGGGGAAGTATTAAAAAACTTGATGTTTCATTGGTGCTATACTGCATCCTGAATGTTTCATCTATTCCTTGTGACCCTCTGTAAGAGAATGCCAAATTGTCTACAGATGGGCTTTGGGTCTCCATTCTGTACTCCCCCTCATTCACATCAATATGATTTTTTTGTTCTGGGTCTTTGAGGCTTGTAATCTGATCCCATCGATACCTCATGATAACACAGATTGGTGTGATTCCTCCATGTGGGCTTTGTTACTTCTCAGATAGGTGACTGCTTGTTTATCTTCAAGTTTGATTTTTTTTTTCACAGATTGGATAAAACATGCTTTTTTTTCCCCCATCTGTGTGAATAAAATCAGTTTATTTTAGTAAATATAGCTGATAGAGGCAAGTTTTTGGCAAGTATCATGGATTGAAGTGTGTCCACCTAAAGTAGATACCAACCTAACTGAAACATGACTTTCAGTGGTTTGGCATCTATAGCATTATCCCCTATAATGTTATTTGATGCGATCAAACAAACACATATAAGGAAGTGGGGTAGGATACGACATTGTTATTCAGCTCAATGTCCTCAAATGATGCAAGGAGGAGTTTCTCCTGGGTGTACATGAATCACCCTTTCTTAAAGTTTAAAAAGATATAAGGAGAAAGTATTGAGCAGAGAAGGAACAATGTACTTCAACCACTGGAGGGTTTGAAGAGGATGGCATACTTTGGCCCATATGCTGAGGATCCCCCAGACCTAGAGTAAGACTGAAACTCAGACATGGGGATGGGAATCACGGAAGAGCTAGGAGCCCAGGGTATTGAAAGGAAACAAAGACCTTTCTCTACTGCCGACCCATGAGAAGTCCTTCATTATAGTTGGCACCCTAAATTCAGATGCCAGGACTTCTAAACTTGAGAGCATACATTTCTCTTTGTTCAAGTCATCTACTTGTCATGGTTGTGCAATGGCAGCACTAGATTGAGAAGACAGGATTCACCATAGGAGATTGGATGCTGCTCTAATGAACGCCTAAAATGTGCAATCATTTTTGGAATTGGATACTGAGTAAAGGGTCAGAGAGTTTCCATGTGTCTAATACTTACTTACTCTTAAGAAGCTATTGAAGGTATTGTGAATGTCAAAGGAAATTCTGGTGATGAATCATAAGGGTGTGAAGAGAACTATGACAGGGTGATAGTGAGACTCAGCATCAAAGAACACAGAGACTAGCTCAAGATGATGAGATGGGATCCAACTCACGGAGGCCAATGAAGGCAAGGTTTCCTGGTGGAATAGGGTGTCTCCAGGCAGGAACTTGTAGGAAAAAAGATGCTTTGTAATATTTGCCTTAAAAAGGGAGTAGTTTGCTGGCTTAAAGGGCATTAGGAACAGAGAAGCTAAAAAACTAAGGAAATAGGAAGCAGAAACGGAGGAAACAGGGAGCACTGAAACCAGAGCTACTTCCTCTGGAGGCCACTCAGCTTCAGAAAGTCTCACTTTGTAAACTTATGAGGCTGTTAAGTACAGTCCGAGTGTAAGTCTATTTCCCTTTTCATATGATTTTCTTAATAAAATGTTCTTTATATTAACTTGCTTTATTGTGTGGATAAAATATACTGTATATATATGACATA
This sequence comes from Nesogale talazaci, assembly GCA_004026705.1. NCBI lineage: Eukaryota > Metazoa > Chordata > Mammalia > Afrosoricida > Tenrecidae > Nesogale > Nesogale talazaci. The sequence goes on along the minus strand of PVJH01002447.1, from coordinate 63,839 downwards.
TTACTCAAGTATTTATGTTATGGATTAGTCTAGGCTTAAGGGAATCAAAAGTAATACACACATTTTGAGTGGTGTGTGTACATGGGCAGTATCCCTGCAGCCTACATGTCTTGAAGGTCAGCTCTCTCTATAAAAATTATTTATACATAAATAACATACTTTGTTTATACATTTAAAACAATAGAATGAGAACAAATGGAACATATTAAGAAAGATCCTGATATTACTGTTAGAGAAGAAAAACGAAAAGAGAGCTAATAAACAAATTTAATAGCTGATTCTTTAGAAGTGATAAAAATATAGTTAAGCTAATTAGAAAAAGGGAAAGTAAAGACATTCACAATTACTATATATAACTTAAATGAAAAATTAAATGAATTAAATATTCTCTATAAAATTAAAGCAAATAAATTTAAATAGATTTTTTAAAATGAAGAAATCTAAGTAGAAGAAACAGGGAGTCGTGGTGGTGTAGCAGTGAAGTGTTGGGTTGTGATCTGCACGGTACGTAGTTCAAAACCACCAGCACTTCCTTAGGAGAAAGACGGAGTCTTCCACTAGAGTCACGATGAGCCAGCATTTACTCAATGGCAAATTAGCCTGTTTTTTCATTTTGGCGGGCGGGGAAAACAGAGGATACTGAAAAATTTTACTTCCAAAAGGCCTATAAATTTTATAGGAGCACAAATAATTTCAATGTGATTAAAAGTCCGTGAAAAATAAGGAGAATTAAAGTTTTTCATATAAGATATGGATAACTTCTGTAGTCAATCTGATAAAATTCATCTGTCTCTCTCCAAATGAAAAATAAAACAAAAACTAATTACCAATCTCAAATCGATTAGTCTTGGTAATAATAGCACAAGAAATCTAAATACAGCACTAGCAAGTAGATCCCAATAACATATTAACATGTTCTACACATAAAAAGGGAAGTTTATTTAGAATGTAAGGATGATTCAACAATACTGCAATACAATAGAGGGCCAGTCTGAAGATTGAAGACCCTTACTGAGATGGAGGGACACAGTGGTTACAAAAATGGGTTTAAACATAGGAACAATTTTAACAATGGCACAGGACTTAACACTTTTTATGCATTGTGCAGAGGGTTTCTGTGTGTCGGCACTAGCTAAAGAGTACCTAACAATATGAACCAGGAGATTCATAATTTCTTTAGATACTGGAAAAGTAGTAGACAATTCCACAGGCATTATTGACTTTAAAAAGAATAAATGAAAGAGATAGGGTTGGGTAAGTACATGTTTAATATTAAAACTTATCTAACCAAAGCTGAAAAAGTATCTTTTAAAATATGTTTAGACTGCAATGTATAGGCATTGAACTCTGAACAGTAGAGTTGGTGAAACAAACCCATCAGTATATATCATAAAGAGTTACAGATTTGGAAACCCTATGTTGGGTCATTGTAACTCAGAATAGATTAGAGTAGGGGTTCTCAAACTTTTTAATCAGGGGGCCACTTCACTGCTCCTGAGACCATTGGAGGGCCGGACTATATTAAAAACAAAACAAAACAAAACTGTTAACGAAGTCACTGCGGGACCAGGATGAGTCGCCTGCTAAGCTGGACAGAAGCAGAGGTGGCAGAAACACCAGGCAAACCAGATAAATGTCCTCGGCGGGCCACATGTGACCTGTGGGCCTTAGTTTGAGGACCCTTGGATTAGAGGATAGTGGTTTTAGTTATCTTTTTATTAGTTAAGCTAAGATTTAGCAGAGCTTTTAAAGAAGAAAGAGCATTTTTATTCAAAATAAGATAAAGACTGAAGCAAAGGCCTACTATAACTGTCAATATTTGAAATTTACTAGATTGAAAGAACTCAATGCCACTGAGTCAATTATGAAACTCTTGAACACAATAGAAGAGCGCTTGTGGGTTTTCAAGGCTGGAAATCTTTATCGAATGAAAAGCTTTATTTACTCCCACAGAATGGTGGGTGGATTCAAACTGCTGACCTTGCAGCTAGAAGTCCAACTTGTAACCTACTATGCCAACAAGGGTCCCCTATGGTAGGGACACTTCTGCCCTGTCTGGCCATGAGTTGGCCTCAAATTGATGGCAGGGAGTTTGTTTTTTGGGTTAGTGAACTCACTTGCCATTCCTGTACTATATCCTATGTGCCGAGAATTCATACATATTCACAAAACCCATTAATGAGTTTAGTTTGCCTTGGAGAAATTTGACCGAATATATAAAAGAGGTATATTCAAAAGGAATAAGGAAATTATTCAACTAGGTAAAAAATAATAGGCATTGCATTTCTAAAATACTTACTTTTCTAAGCCATCACAGAAAGTCTCCACTTTTAAACAAATCCCAGTTGCTCTTATCTTCCCACCCCCACCCCAATATTTATTTTCATTTCTAACAACAATCGTTTCCTAGCCTCAGGGAAAAAATATTTTCCTGGTGGGAACAGTGCTTCCTAGGATTGTCCATCATAGTGGACTTACCATTTCTGCTGGTGGGCTTACTTTCTGATCCTTATCACATATGTTGAGGCATTCCACAGGGTAGACAATAACCTCCACAATAGGACTTCTCATGTCCAGATAATTTACCAGTAACTCTTTCTGTCTAGTTATTCTGATTCATGATGATGCCACATGTTTCAGCATAGCAATGTCCCATCAAAAGCTGATGGTTTTGTAATACTCTACCCAACTTTTTTTTTAACCTTCCTTTTTTGAGACCTTTCTTGGTGGACCCCACTAATACACTGATCTTTTTTCCTTAGCAACAATTTTACTTTTTGTAAAAGTAGTGAACTCATACTTTCTGAGAAATCATTGGAGAATTTTGATAGAAAAAATATCACTAGAAAATAATGTTTATCTGAGAGCAGTTGAAACATTGAATTAGAGGAAGAAGAAATTGGTGGATGGTAATAATAGCACATGTTTTTACACGTTCCTATTCTCTTTTCTTTTTTATATACCTTTTCTTATAAAGATAATTAGTGCTAATAAATAATCTGAGAAATTATTACCAGTCATCAAGAACCTTATATAAATTATTCTTGAGTTGTTAGCTGGTAAGCTTTACTGTCTATAATTTAGATATAGAGACCATGAACAAATTGGAGTACTAACCACAGGTAATTGGTTTGAAACCACCAGCCTCTCCCCAGGAGAAAGATGGGGCTTTCTGCTCCCTTCAAGAGTTAGGGACAGTATGGGAAATTCATAGAGGCAGGTCTACCATTTCTTATTCAGTCACTTTGAGGCATGGCAGTGAAAGAGAAGTGACTTGCCCAAGGTCAAACAGAGCTGCAACCTAAAATCAGAATTCATCCCAGTTTAATCTGACTTGAATCTGTGTCATAGAGAGGAAAAACAAATACAAAGAAGGTATCAAATAGATCAATATGCTGACTCAGTTGAAACTGTGGTTTTGATTGACTGAGTTAGCAATTTCTAAATGCTCAGCGTAAGGAATTGGGAATAGACTCAATGATATTAAGAGAGCCTCGATTTCTGTTGCGTTCATTTGATTTTATGCAGAAATGTGAGTTTGAGATGAGAAACTAATCTATAAGAACAATGACAATTTTAACTTTCTACAGGATGTTAGGCTAGTGGGGAAAAAAGCAATTTTACTTTAAAATTCAATGTATGAATTATTTTTGAGCACTTCCTGTTTATGCAATATAGATTCTGAGGAATTCCAGTCCAGTTGCATAAAGGAGATACTCAGACGATTACTAGTGAGAGAATAATTTCAAAGCCATTTGTAATTCTTTGGATAAGAATCCTGATAGTCTAGAATTCCAGGACTTTCTAGGTTATTTGCTCAACATTGCCTGGAAGAGTTGAAGGAGAACTAAGGAGTATTGCTCCTTCATACTCCCAAGAGCTATCCCCTATCCACCCTCACCCATCCAGTGTGCAAATATCCCACCCTAACTCCCTAAAGAAGTGCTGTGCGTACAGCAAGGTGCTACAAGTACTCTTGTAACCCTTTGAACCAAATTCCAGAGTCTCAAATGGAACTAATGAGAGTGTTGACTGCAGCTGTGCAGCTATCCTGATTCCTCACTCCCACTCTCCACCCTGTGCAGTATGGCCAAAGATCTAGAGACATGGCTTCTAAAGTCCAGTGTTTTCTGAAGTCTGTGTTCTGGTGCCTAGGTAATATGTCTCTGAGAGTGATGTTGCCCCTATTTCCTACTTCAGAGGCATCACTCTCTTCCATGACAATCCTCCCAGGGCTGTGTGCCTCCGAGTTTTTTTGAACCCTCCATTTAAGTAAACAGAACATGGACTGCCAGACTCTTTCTCCCTCTTTATTTGCATTTTAAGCCCTTTATCTCCAGCTAGAGATTGAAAAGCTTTGTCTGAAGTTAAAGGAATTTCAAGCAATTGCAACTAGATAGATGGGATTAGTTTGGGTCCTGAGGGGTTTCTTTGTGTCCCTAAAATCCTGCTATTGTCAGATGTACTCCACCAGGCACAAATAGGCTATATTCTAATTTATTCTATTAGTGTTATGGAAACGCGAGTGGCTGTTGTAGACATTGGTGTTAAATTATATAAAAAGCACACCTATTGTTTTTACAAATAACCTGAGTATCATTCCTTTTTAACTTGTAGAATTGATAATAGATATCAGTTGTAATATTTTATATCTTCTATCATGGTTTTTATTTTGATTCCATTATCTGTCTTCTGGATGAAGCTTATAACATCAACTTTAATTATCTCTGATATCTACAGAGTTAAGAATTATTTTTTTCAGCTATCTTTATTTTAATTACCATATGATGTCCAATTTCAGCATATTAGACTCATATTTTTCAAACTTATTCATATCAAACCATGCTCATTGTCTAACGATTTGATGTTTTTCTGTTTTGTATTGTTTTTAAATCCCAGTTCTCATTTTTGCATTTTGAGAATCCTGGAGATTCTTAAAGTCTCAGAAATTCATAGCGGCAATTCTACCTTGTCCTATAAGATAGATTCAGTAAGGATGAGCTGAGTGAGAGATGGTTTTTATTTTTTTAATTCATGGTTCACTTATTTATTTACTTGGTTTTTGTGATTGTCACCTAATCTTGGATCAATTTGAGGGTTAAGGGTAAAGGGTAGAATCTAACCTCTTAATCTGGAGACAGCCAATGCAACCTCTATGTGGGCATGGACTTCACCTGAGAATTTTGGGAAATGTGGCACTTCTTTATTGGAGGCAGGAGATACTTTTTATCTTAGTTCACTCCCTGGGAGATATTGCAGCCTACAAAACATGTGGGACTACCTTAGTGCCCTGAGCTGGATAAGCCACATGGACGAAACCAGACCTCTGAAACCGGAGAAACCTGCCAGCGCTGAGATGCTTACAGCACCACTGGGTCCAAAGACTCTACCCACTGGCTTGTGATCGTCCTGCATTTGCTGTCATTGCATGTGTTTCGTGAATATGAAGAGGACTTTATAGATTGTATCAAATATATGGGCTTATATCAGACATATGGGCTAAAGAACTTGTGCTGGGCTGGGTTGAGATGTTTTCTTAATGTACAGTTGCTCTTATATATAAAACTGTCTCTTATATACGTATGTGGGCTTCTGCGTTTGTTTCTCTAGTCTACCAAGGCTAACACAGTTTTCGTTGTTTATTTATCTGGCTTTAATTTTGTTTATAAAGTTTATCATGTGTTTCATTTTTTTCCATTCTCCAGCTATAATATCCATTCCCCCTTCAGATGTTTTGCAGTTGGTTCTTCTTTAAGACTTCTGAGCCTGAATAAGGTGTTGAGGGGTTTCTAGACACTGATCTGTGTTGTCCAGTGTGCTTGTTTGACTAATAGTATAGATAGACTGCATCTCTGCCTATTTAGCCCACAATTTAAAATAAATTTGTAATTACAGTCACTGGGTTGGTAAAAGTTGTGGCCACTTTTCCCTACAAGGTTACCTCTACCCCTTCTGCAGACCCTGGCTTAGTTTTTTGTTTACATGACCTTTAACTTTGCTCACTAGGATTGCCATGGGTCAGTTCATTGCATGGAAGTGGTTTAGACTTGGGTCTTACAGTTCTGTCAATTTTGAGTTCATAATAGTCTTTATCTCATACTGAAACTTGACTTACTTTTCTCTCTCTCCTAAAGGTAAATATTGATATTTATATACATTTAGCTTACAGTTTATCTTAGGCTAGATTACCTAGAGAAGTGAAACCAGTGATGCATGTAAAGAAGGACAACCAACTAATTTGGTAGAGTCATGTGTAATCTCACCAGTAATGGCTAGCATTTTTGTATCTGTGGGAAAGTCCAAGTCCAGGCAGGCTCCAAATCTTGGGTCAGATGTTGGGCTGGAGGCTTCTCCTAAACTGTGTCATTGTTGGGGCCAGTGGTAGACCAAAAGAACACAGGCTGGTGACTGTAGAGGTAGGTGTATCAAGTGTCAAGAGATCAAATATGTGGCTGCAGGCTGAGTTAAAGTTCAACAGGTCAGATTACTGGCCATGAATGACCCCTAGCATTGGCAGGCAACATGGTAGCCTATTGGCTCAAGTCCATGAGGAAGAGCAGAAGGATGAGCTAGATGCAGGGTGCAGACACAGAAAAAAGCAAGCAGGCATTTCCACAGCACACACTTCTCTTGGATGCAGGCCACTCTCCCTTGGCTAATAATTACATTAAGGCTGTTACTGTGTGAGGATCTTTCATTCCACCCCAATCTTATTTCATTATGCAGGCTTATGGCTGATTGGTTTTGAGTATATTGTGTTACATCAAGTCATGGAAGGGTTACTTGGTGTTAGCTGCCAAACCACGGGGAATCCTTTTGCGGTCAATTGCCATAAAACCTTAACTATCACACTACTGATTTGTCTTAGTTTGACCATATATGTGCACATGTACACACACTTGTATTAAATTTTAATATGGGGAGATTCTTCAATAAAAGCACACAATCTAAAAGGGAAAAAGAAGTCACACCAATATTGGTGTAGTTTGACGTAATTTGTTAGAGTCATCAAAAAAATACACCATAGTTTTGAGTTAGAATTACTTATGGTTTCAAAACCTAAAAGATGCCAAGGATATATTCCTTAGTGATGTGGTTGTTGCACTTATCCTTAGGCTAAAGGCCAAACTCAGATTAAGCAACAATTGCAAAACTGTTGACCACTTTGAAGCAGTTTTGCCCATTTTTACCTTAAAAAAATTGCCAAGCCATAGACCTGAGGATATGGATAATACAAATAAACGTGATGACACTGATAAGCACATTAGAACTGCTGAGATCACATTCTTGACTAACTGCAGTGAACAGTCATTTGAATAAATCTGTATCAATTGAAGTTTTGAAAGTGTCAAGTAGGATTAGGAATATTATTTGGCTTAAAAGTTTAGTGTTGAAAATCAAGCATCAGCTATTGACGAATAGCAGCATACCTGTATAATTAATAGTTGATAAAACATTATTTACATGTGTGCTTTAAAATATTTTGTGATTCTTGTTTCATGTCCAGTTTTGAGTAACATTTAAAACATTTCTTAAAACTGTAGTACTATGACTAATGATCTTTACATGTATTTATCATTAAATAAACCTCACGGGAGACAGCAAGATTGTTTACTTAAGCAGTATAATACCGGGGATGGTAGATAGCTCTAGAACACAGGATTACATTGCCAGAATGGTGCTATTTATTAAGCTATGATAACGCTAATGTTCCTCTTTGATGTATAGCATGCGCGACTTCAGCTGAACTTGTAGAGAGCCTTAAGGATGTTTCATTGAAAATTTAGTATGGCAGCCAGCCAGAATACATTTAGCCTAAGCCCAGATGACGGACTAGTAATGAGGTAGTGATTGATGACCATGGCTTCCTTATGAAAACCTGCTTGATATGCTGGGGGGGAAATGCATTGCCAGCTCTTTTCATTTCACTTCCTCTTATATTAGTTATTTTTACTGTGGAAGAAGTTACATGGGCTTATGCTTATGCACTCTTGGCATCACTTTTAGATTACAATTGAGCAATGGTATGGAACTTTGGAAGTCCAGCCCTATGGCTATATTTATGTATAATTCAAATATCAATTTCAAAGAGATCTTTAAAAATCATTTTAAAAAAACTATAACTGTGTTATCCATGAGCTCTAATATTCTTATTATGCATCATTCCAATACTATAGTTTCTCTGCTTTTTTAATTCCCTATAGTAAAACCAAGCTCTATTGACCAGTCTCATTCCACCCAAAGTTAAATCATATGCATGTGTCTAAAATTGCTAAATATAGGTTAAGAAAATTTTATTTTCTACTCTATTAATATTTAAGTTGAGTGTAGATATGTTTTCCCCCTAGGGATACTTTTTTAATTCATATCTTTTTATTTATGATATCTTGGACTCAGCTCTAAAGGTAACATTGCTCAGAAGTACCCTTTGTGTGAGTGTATGTGTCTGTCTGTATGTCTCTATAGCTTTTTGCATGTGCTCTCTTACCCTTTGTCAACATATAAATCATTTAACAAATTGGCTTTACATAAGCACCTAGGATTGCAAAGTGCCACCTGCTAGAATGACCATTTTCGTTGACTACTGATCTCAAAGAATGTGGAGCAAGGCCTGAGATTGACATTTCAACCTTAATAAATCTTGTTGTGGAAATGCCATCAGCAAATAGGGTTTGCTGAGATTGACAAGAGAAAATAAAGAAATCCTTAAGTCAGCGGGCACATGGTCTACTGAGCTTCAGTTTTGCCAATCAGAAGGTTGCACCTTGGAACCGTCCCCCGTCTGTGCTTGGAGGGACCAGACATCATGTCCAAAGCTCTTGATCCCATCCCATCAGTAGGACAGATCAGATAATGACAGTTTGAAGTGCCTGGGAAATCCTGCAGGGATTCCTAGAAACCACAGGGGGTGCAGCATAGGAAAACAGCCACTGGTGAGCTTGCTTTCCAAATCCTGCTATATACTCACTTTTTAAAATTTTTGTTTCAACTACTTCCATTTCTTCAATTATTTAAGTTATCAGAGAACTGAGAATGGAACAAATGGAGACAACAGAAGTATTAGTGTCCCATTGAGGGTTGACTTATCTCTTGAAGCTTTTGATGATATTTCCTATCGATGGGCTTTGTAAAGAACAGAAAGTTGTATTACCGCTGTAATTCTCTGCTTTGCTCCTCATCAAAAAATAACAAAAATCCATGTTGTACGAAAGTGGGAGCCTTATACCTTCCTATTATAGAACTTATCTTTTATTAATAAGTTGCTTACCACTATTACCACCATACTTTCTTACTTGAGATAAAGAAACTTATTATTTATTGGGAAAAGTTTCTGGTAGCAATAACTTGACCTGAAATGAATTATTTACAAGTTTAGAAGAAAGACTTACTAAGTCAATGCTACAGCTGAGAAATAAACCAACGCTTTCTCCAAAACAGCTTGAAGCTGACAAAACACTAAGCTCTGAGGTCCTAGAGAAACAGCAGTTCAGGGTCTTGTTAGCTTGAAGCTGCAGGAGAGACAAGGCTGGCAGAATGCTCAGAGGAAGTAACGAGCTCCCCAAGAGGAAGCTGCGGAGGAAGCTAGAAATAGAATGACTGAGAAGCCATGGAGAAATAGAACAGCATCAAATTCTGCATAAGAAGAAATGGAAAGACATATAAAGTGTTTCATAAAGTTTAAGAAGGAACAGAAACAAAGAAGAACAATAGATAATGGAATTAGAAAAGAGGACAGGCAATTTAAGAGTGGAACAAAATGCAAAATAATAATAAAATAGCGTGACGTACAAATACCATTACATATATTTGACATTTATATAGTGCATGTCTGAATTATTGAGTTCTCATGGTCCTGTAGTATAAAGTTTGCCCCCATTTTATAGGTGAATAAGAAGAGTGCAACAATTTGAGTAGATAAATATTTATAGAACTTAATTTCTAAAATTCACTTACAAGATTTGCTGAATATGTTTCTATAAGTCAAAAAGTGATATTTACTTTTTACTTTGCTTAAGGGTGGTGGGAAGCTGTTTTACATAGAGTTATCAAAAATGTCACTCTGAGGATTATTTGAGTAATTGAGTTCTGACATTCATCCAGAGATCTGATTTACTCCATTTGGTGAAATATGGTTGTATCACACCAAATAAGGTGGCCGTAGGAATTGACAGTAGAGAGTCAAGATGTTAAATGAATGCATGCCTGTGTAACAACTTTTAAGTGATGAATTTTGCCCTGTGTGGGCTTCAGCTCCCTGGCTCCTTTGTTGAGAGAGCTTCCAAGAGGGTCTAGAAGGACCAAGCTCCTGATTTGAAGTGGTGATGTGTTCGATAATGCCTTTCTTTGCCTTCTCTTTTTTACTATCTTGCTTCTTGTTCCATCAGTGTTGTTTTTTAAAAAACTGGGGTCATCTCTCAACTAAACAGTTTGCACTAAATTTGTTATCTCAGCATTAGCAGATTAGAGCTCTCAAACTTAGAAATGAATGCTTTTGATGCCATTGTTAGGTGCAACTGACTCTCTTCTGACCCATAGTGACCCTGAGCACAACAGAATAAACTATTACAACTTGCTCTGCAACCATCCTTGCAATCATTCATAGGCCAGAGCCCACCGTTGGCTTCCCATTGAGGTCCTTCCTCCTATTTTTTGCTGCCTTTCCACTGTCCCAAGCATGATGTACTTCTACAGGGACTGGTCTTTCCTAACAATGTGCCCGAAATATGCAGGAGCAATTCTTGTTATCCAGGCCTCAAAGGATCATTCCAGTTGTGTTTCTCCCAAGACCTATTAAATCATACTTTTAACAAAACAAATTAGGGCATCATTTCTGTCCTTTTACCATGTACATCACAATATGTTGTTAAATTCAGTATACAGTTTAAAGATGGCCTGCAAGCTTTTACTGATAAATTAGACCTGGGATGAAGGAGGAAAGAGATGTTGAAGAAAACAGTCATGTTTTAAAATAATGTAAAGGAATTGAAAATAGCATCTAATTTCTGTGAGAAATTCTTGTGTCGTTACATAATCTGTTGCCAATTTGAAACTTATGAGTGAAGGGCAGTCAATCAGGTCATAGCTGGATGACTTCATTGGGAGGCACTAAGGAGATAAATAGCTCGTTGGAGATGGGACACACACTCATACCTTGGGAGACATTGCAGCTGGGAAGAAACTGGAGCTCTGCTGAAACTCTGGTGCTAAAGTAGCCACATGGAGACCCCTGCCAGCACTGAGATGCTTCTGCTGCCACTGGATCTGCAACACTTTCCACCCAGTGCTCTACGATTGTCCTGCATTCGGCATCATGCATGTGTTGCATGAGTCTGAAGTGGACTTTATAGATTGATATAGGACATATGGGCTGATATCAGACTTATGAACTTGATTCGGGCTGGGGATGTTTTCTAAATATTCAGTTGCTCTTATATATAAAACTCTTTCTTATGCATATATCAGCATCTCTATGAATTTATTTCTCTCATCTACCCAACTAAAACACTTCCTAATTGCCAGACACTACCCTAACACTTTGAAATTTGCTCACAATCAACAATATTCATTGTGCTATAGTATGATAGTCCAGGTAGACTAGAGAAACAAATTCATAAACACACATATCTAGTGGTGGTAGAAGCATCTCAGTGCTGGCAGGGGTCATCCTGTGGCTCCTCCAGTTATCATAGTTGAGGGTTCATCAGCATGCTGCCATGTGTCTCATCAGCCACAATGTCTGCCAGGGACTGAGACTTTTGTCTTGTCAGTAGAGCATCTCTGGGAGAAAAATGAAGCAAGATTTCCCCGAATCCTCAGGAGAAATCCATGCTCACACAGAGGTCTCATTGGCTATCTCCAGATTTACAGGCTAGACTCCACCGCTACACTCCCAATCCTGCAATTGACATGATTACATATCTGACACACATGGGTTTTCAAAACAAACAGGTTTTGGAAGAAGGATTGCCGGAGTGTCTCTTAGAAGTAAGGCAGTGAGCCTTTATCTCATGTACCTTGTACACACTATTCAGAGGAATCATTTCCTGGTTAAGGCCATCTGACTTTTTGGAAGGTCAGTGAAAAGGAGGATATATTGCTACTATGGGAGTGCAACAGTGGGAGTGAATATAATAGTTGTTGAGATGGTATACAACCAGTTACTATTTTTTTGCCTTGTAAGAAGTCCTGGTGGCATAATGGTCACACACTGGGCGGGTAACCACAAGATGAGCAGATTAAAATCACAAGGTGCTCTGAGGGAGAAATTAATGATTTTCTACTCCCAAGAAAGTTAACATCTTGAAAACCCACAGCAGCAGTCTACACTGACTTATAGGATTACTATGATTCTGAATCAACTCCATGGCAGTGAGATTTGTGTGCCATGCCAAAACCATCTAACAGCAACTAATGGTCCTTTAAACCTATCAGAGATGATGAATCAAATAAATAATTCTTAAATCCCTGTTATTGTCATTTCCTAGTTTCAAACACATCCCTCAATCTTAAGGCTAAATTTGAACTGCACTGTCTAGTTTGGAAGTCTGATGACCTAACCAATGTTCTATTTCTCACACATAATAGAGACCCATACAAGAGCATAGCCAGCAATTAGTATTTGTTAGTTACAGGTGCAGATGATGTGTGAGTCTGGGCAGACTAGAGGAACAAATTTCATAGACACACATATGGATATAAGGGAATGGCTTATATACAAAAGGAATGGAACACTGAGAAAGCATCCCAATCCAGTCCAATTCAAAGTCCTAAGTGTTATAGTAGCCCATATGCCAAATACCACTCTATAATGTCTGCTACGACTTACAAAGTCACAGGACAGTGGGTGCAGAAGCCTGGCGCTGGCAGGGGTCTCCCCATGTCTCCTCACTTCCAGGGCTCACGGTCCATCAGCAGCATCCAGTGGTGGCAGAAGCAACTCAGCGCTGGCAGGGGTCTCCACATGGCCTCTCCAGTTTCAGAGGTCTGGCTCCATCAGGGCCAAGCCGTGTGGCTTCTCTGACTCCTCAGACACTGCCAGCTTGTCATGTCCGTGATTAATCACCTCTGAGGCTAACTCCCAACAACCAGGGAGATAGTTTCTCATCTCCACGAGGGAAATATCATGAGATTTCCCAGACGTATCAGGAGAAAGCCATGGCCACACAGAGGCCTCATTGGCTACTCAATGGCTACCTCCAGATTAACAGGCTAGACTCCACCCCTACATTTCAATCATAAAATTAACATAAGCACATGACTGCCACAGATGATAAAGGGGTATTTTTTCTTTTTAAAATCATTTTATGGGGGAACATACAACTCATTACAATCCAAACATACATCAATTGTTCCTAGCACATTTTTACATTTGTTGTCCTCCTTGTTCTCAAAACATTGTCTTTCTACTTGAGCTGTTGGTATCAGCTCCGCATTTTCCCTTTCCCTCACCAAACCCTCGATCAGGAATCCTTGATAATTTATAAAATGCTATTATTTTATCATGTCTTACACTGTCCGATGTCTATCTTCACCCACTTTTCTGCTGTCCATCCCCCAAGGAGGGAGTTATATGTAGATCTTTGCAATTGGTTCCCTCTTTCTGCCCCACCTTCCTCTTCCCCTCCTTGTATCATTTGTTTTATTATTGGTCCTCAGGGTTTTATCTGTCCTGGATTCCCTGTATTTCCAGTTCTTATCTATACCAGTGTATTTCCTCTGGTCTAGCCAATTTGTAAGGTAAACTTGGGATCATGATAGTGGGTGTGTGTGGGGGGCAGTGAAGGAAACATTAAAGAACTAGAGAAAAGTTGTTTGTTTAATCATTGCTACACTGCACCCTGACTGGCTTGTCTCTTCCCCCTCTCTAAGGGGATTTCCAGTTGCCTACAGATGGGCTTTGGTTCTCCAATCTGCTTTTCCCCTTATTTATAATGATATGATTATTTTGTTCTTTGATGCATAATATCTGAGCCCATCAACACTTTGTGATTACACAGGCTGGTGTGTTTCTTCCATTTGGGCTTTGTTGCTTCTCAGCTAGATAGCCGCATCTTTATCTTCAAGCCTTTAAGACCCCACATGATATATCTTTTGATAGCTAGGCACCATTAGCTTTCTTCACCACATTTATTTATGCACCTGCTTTGTCTTCATCAATCATGTCAGGAAGGTGAGCACCATGGAATGCCAGTTTAATAGAATAATGTTCTTGCATTGAGGCAGTACTTGTGTAGAGGCCCAATGTCCATCTGTTACCTTAATTCTGAACCTATAAGCATATTCACATGGATCTATTTCTCCATCATTATATATAAATATATTTATAGGTATACATGCGAGTATTTAGACCTCTATAAATACCCTTTGCCTCCGAATTCTTTCCTCTATTTTCTTTTACTTTTCTCTTGTCCCACCATCATGCTCATCTGTATTTGGGTTTCAGTAATTTCTCTCTGTTACTTGGTCCTTAATCAAGCCCTACCAGGCCTCCTACACTCCCCTGGCTATTGATTTTGGATCATTTGTATTTCCCTCATCCCTGGGTTTGTTAAAACCCACTTCTTTTTCCCCACCTCCCCCTTTTCAATGTCTCCCTGGGAAGGGGTATTTTTGAGTGTTTCTTCAAACCATTTTATTTTTGTTATTATCCATATGGTTGAACACCTGCTCATGGTCAATAATATACAGGTCTTTCTGATACTTTCTGCTTTCAGCCAAGATCTTTTTGACATCAGCAATTAAATCCTTCATTGCATGTCCTGTTTTCAAATAAGCTTGGCATTGCCATGCACCATTGCATCCATTTTTAAATTATCTTCACATAACTTTTAGTTAATATAGCATTAATGATATTGCTTCATAATTTTTACATTTTGTTGCATCACCTTCCTTTGGAATTGACACAAATATGGATCTCTTCCAGTCCGTTGGCCAGGTAATTGCCCTTCTAGATATGTCATAGATTAGTGTCCCCTCATTCCAGTGCTGCACGTTGGTTGAAACATGTCCATTGGTATTCTGTCAATTGCTATAGGCTTATATTGAACAGCTGTCTTCAGTGCAACTTTGATTTCTTCATTATCACTGGTTCTTGATCCTATACTACCTTCCTAAGTAGATGAATATTGACATTTGCTTTTGTACAGTCTGCTTGGGACAGTGGCATCTTCTTTTGCTGTTTCCTGAAACATTAATATTTTCCCATATTATCCTTTCATCTAAAACTTGAAGCATAACTGCTTTGCTCAGTTTTTTCTGCTTGAGAAATAATTGTTTCTTTTGACATTCTAACTCCAAGTCTCTGAATATTTCACACATAACTTTCTCTTCTCAAGCTGTATTCCTCTTTGGCGACATTATTTATTCATTTCACTTTAGCTACTTTATATATTCAAGAAAATACTTTGACGTCATCTGATTTTTAGTCATCAGTGTTGAATGCATCTGCTCTAGTCTTCAAATGGTCCCTATATTAAGGTGGTATAGAATAGAAGGTTACTTTTCAGGTCTCTTGTATTTTTCTCAGCTAAAATATGAGCTTGTATATGACCAGTTGATACTCTAAGTGATAGTTACCTTTGTCCGTGTTATGACTGATGAGATTAGCTACCTTTATGATCACTTTCCACAGATATATTGCAATTGATTCTGCATAGGATGAGGCCCAGGTGTATAATTGCCATTTATGAGAGAATTTTCAGCAAACAAGTAACTGACTTTGTAAAAAAAAATCTGTAACATTTGTATCACCACCGACTGTGATATTTTTCAACCATTGGCCCTTGCTTGTTTCCAACTTTGCATTTAAATATCCAGGAAGTAGCAATCCATACATAGTTCATTTTATAGATCCAGGCAAGATTTTGCTATCATTTTCAAATCATGATTTTTCTAATCTCATAGATATCATGATGAAGTATTATTATTATCATTATTGTTACTATTGACAAGATCTCAAAGAGCTGAACTTTCTGTAATTAACTGTTATTTGATGTAATTGCTTCAGAATATTACTACTTGCTTGGTAAAGGATGAGACACAGCAGGCAACACAAGTATAATTCCAAAGGCAGTGTCTCATGACTAGTTGATTTAAATGGCAATTTAAATATAAACATTCTGTAAAGTTTTCTTTCTCCTATACAATATGAGAATAACTGCACAATTGATGATATTGTGAAATGGATATAAATTATCCAAAGTTTTGGTTGTTTTATAGTCCAGAATAGTGAGGAATGAGGAGGATACTAGAGCATAAGTTTAATGAGAATGTGGGAAAAATAAATTAAAAAACAAAAATACATCAACATATAGAATAAAGATAGGTGAGAGTTGGGACATGATAGTCAGAATACTCAGTAAGTACTCAGGGAGATTTGGTCCTTGACACAAACAAGGTTTTGAAGACTCTGCAGTAAGTTCATTCTCATATGTTTCTGAAATAGATTTCCCTTTATCCCCCCAATGTCATCATCTTTGTCCAGGCACTTATCTTTATACCAGCAAACTTGTCTTTCTAGACTAACATCTAAAGTCTTTTGAATGGCTATAAAAGGCCTTTGATAAATTGGCCTTCTTGAACCTGATAATATTAAAATTATGATAATGAGTTGCTGTGGTACTGATAACATTTGATGATAATCTGTTGACAATATTCAATTCCTCTCATGCAGACTTGAGAGATGTTTACAGAGAGAAAGGAATGGATATTATTCAGAGGAATATTATCTATTAAAATTGGGATGGAGACTGGGGAAGCTTATATTGTTGTTGACCATGTAACACGCAGGACACTAGAAGTATTAGAGGGTCACAAGTAAAAAATCAAAAGTGGTAGTAATTCTAGCAGACTTAGGAAACTCCAGAAATTGGAGAACTGAACAATGACATATAAAGAAAATGGAAACATATAAGAGAACATGATTTTAAAAAGTGTATAGAAAAAAACATCTGTTACCTTTTCCTTTTGATTTCCCCATAAACTCCTTGAAGCTCCTTCTTTCTTTTTGAAGGCCCTTCTTATGAGTTGCTGTTGGTACACTCTGAGTGTAGAGAAGAGCAAGGGGTATGTGTTAGTCGTCATTAATTCAAATACTTAGAAGAATTTAAGGGATACAGGGGTAGCTTTTACCGCTGGTCTTTCAAACTCTAGTTCTTGCCCTTTGATTCTCCTTCATAATATTCTAAAAACAACCAGTCTTGCTGAGGGATTATGCCCTGCTCCTGCCTAATTCACTTAATTTATCTGTTTGGAGTAGTAAACTCCAGTGGATTCTTAGTAATTTGCATCCCTCATTCATGCAATTGTTCTTCATATATTAGTTTTGTCAAGCAACCTTGAGTGATACCTTATCCCTGGTACTGGCACTTATGTAGATATCTCTTACCTTTTCTCTTTCAAAAACTCTTCTTTATAGAGCCTTCCTTTACTTCCTGATTTAATTATTTACATTTGTTGTGGTCATTTAATATCAGTGAGCTACAAAAGTGGTGATTCTGTCCTATCCCCAAAAAGTAGCTTTAGAATCACTTTAAAAGGGACATAATCTGAATGGTTCCACCTGTCTCTAACTTGCAAGCCTGGTCTTTTGTTTAATGATTCTGCTTTTTGTTCCACATTCTCCTTCCATTCTACCCAGAATTTCCCAATTCACTATTTTTTTTGGTTCATTAACACTGGCCTGACTATTAAAACAAACACATTGCACTGGATATAGAGAAAGGACAGAGGTCAGTGTTGGGAGTTTAGCTGTGCCTTGTTGAATATAGATTAACAACACCGCAAATGTATCTCTATCTTCCATTTTTTAGTACTTCTATGATGTTTATAATTTATTTATATAACATCTGTGGTAGTTACCAGAGAACAATGGGTAGAAAGTCTTTGGATCCAGTGGAGTTGTAAGCACCTCTGTGCTGCCAGGAATTTCCTCCTGGCTTCTCCAGTTTCCAGAGCTGCATCAGGTTAGGTTCATGTGACTTCTCCTCAGAGATGTCTCACAGGAAATCAGCCTTTTCTCCAAGGAAGTGGTGCGCGAGTTGTCTCCCGCCTCCAAGAAGGAATACAAGATTTCCCAGAATTCTCAGGAGGATGCCCACACAGAGGTCTCATTGGCTTTGATCTGATTGACAGACAAGACTCCACCCCTTCACTCATAATCATCTCAAATGCTAAACTGACAACAGATTATGTAACTACCACCATATCGCATTGTTTTTAAGCCAGATAGGAAACAGGACTATAAATAGAACAATGACATGAGAAAGGGAGTCTCCTCTTGCAATGGCCTCCATTTGATAGTTTTTAAAGGGCAACAATTACCTGAGGACTAAGTTCAGTAGGGTTAGTAAGGAAGAAAGAATAAAAATAGGAAGCACGTGGAGGACGGGAGCGCTGTGCTGTTACACTGCAGGAATTGGAATCAGTGGTATGAAACAGATGTACATGAATTGTTGATTGCAAAACTGATTTTCTGAATAAACCTTCACTCAATTTAAAACAAAATTTTTAAAAGAAAATGACAATGAATATAGAATTACTGACTCTTTTTTTTCTTAAGTTGGCAATAGAAATGGATACAGCTTCTTCTTTGAACAGTAAAATCACATCCCCAAAAGATACTGTCAAATTGTTAAAACCTAGATTTATAGTCTTTTCTAAAGGTTCTGCGGGATCATGAATCTATTCATCCAGTCATTCATCAAATAGTTATTGGGTCTTCCTGTCTTTGACATTATACTGAGTTCAGATGAAAACAAAGCCAAAGGACTTCTTTCAAGCATCTGGCAGTCAGTTTAAGCAAAAGAATCACTCATCCATTTGAGATGACTCGCAGTGGCCTTATACGAGAGAGATGAGCAGCTCCTTGGGTTTTCGAGACTATTAATGTTTAAGGGAGCAGACTGCTTCCTCTGTCTCCCATGAACTGGCTGATGGGTTTGACCTGCCAGCCTGACTGTTAGCAGCCCCACAGTTGGACCTGGGTACCACTAAGACTCATCAGAAAAGAAAGATGTTAAATACAAAGACCCGCCATTGAGTAGGGATACACAGTTTCACAAGAACAACCAGGAAAGCGTTCATGGGGAGGCAGTAACAGAGAGGACCTGGAGAATTGCAGAACACACGCGAGCTGCGTGGATTCTGATGCACAGTGACTCTACAAGACAGAGCAGGCTAGCTCCTGTGGGTTTCTGTGGATGAAAATATCTACAGGAGCAAAATGCATCATCTCTCCTGCAGAGAAGTGGTGAGTTTGAACAAACAACATTGTCGCATAGCCAACCACACCACCAGGGCCTCTGCTGGTAAACTTTACAGCTTTGGAAACCCTATGGTGCATTTGTACTCTGTCCTATACATCACCAAAAATTACATTCAACTCGACAACAAGGGTCTTTTTTTTGTTTGTTTTTATTTTAAGGTCGCTGGGTGGCAAATCATTTTTATTCTATGAATAACATGAAACTAGGTGGTTTGAACCTACCTCCCAGTTCAGTGTAAGGTCCGGTGACCAGTTTCCATAAAGATTACAACCAAGACAATGAAATAGAGAGGTTATACTCTGCAGCAGAGGGTTGTCCGGAGTTGAAATCAATTCCGCGTGAATTTTTGTTTGTTATCACTACATGCTTACATTCTAGAAAGTGTGCTTTGTCTTCATGTGGGTAGATGTGGGTCATTAGAACAGGAGGAAGGGAAAGATTTTGTGCTTCATTAAGTTATATAAAACTTGACCTGAGGATTCTCTGCCCCCCCCCCCACCCGCTTGGGGACTAGCAGTGAAATTTAAGAATTTTTTAGCAACTTTTCTTTTTTACATTCATGTTTATAGGAATTATTAAAGGTTTTAAATAATTATGTTACTCTTTATATACCAACATACCATTAATCTTGACTGGCAGTTTGTTTGTTGGAATTGAAAGCACATACACTTTGGATCCCAACTTTTTTTTTTTTGGGGGGGGGGGCATCACTGCTCTCCGGTGGTGGGAGTAGGAGGCCCAGCTCCGCTGCTGGAATTGAACCTCGGTCCCAGTGGGCCGCAGTCCCGCGCACAACCACTACACCACTGGAGCTCAGCCCAGATCCCAACTTCTTAAACAGCTGCTTAGCAGATATTTTTACTCAGAAATTCATTTCCACCTTTTTAAGTTCAGTTTCCTCTTAAACAAAAAAGCAGGAAGTTTGGCTGGTTAGATACTGGTTTGCAAGAAAAAAGACTAATGGTTATGAGCCACCAGAAAGATGAAGCTATCTGCTCTTATAAAGATTTACAGGCTCAGAAATACTTTTGTAGTCATTATGAGCTAAAATCAAGTCGATAACAGTAGGTTTTTATTGTTGTTGTTCCTTTTTAAATAAACTAAGAACAATGCTATTTTTATTTCTGATACTCTGTGGGAGTTAAATACTACTTGCTAACATCTTATACACCAGCATCTGTCATAGATTTCAACAGTTATAGATCATCCTCACTTTCTTTCCTTTCAATCCCTTTTCATTTCAATAACTCCCAAGGTAATATGAAGAGAAGACCCTAAGATTTATCGTTGTTACATGTGAGAATCAGGCAAATAATATGAACGAGTATGAGTGTAGCATGATTTTAGAAGGGTGTTGTGGATATTAGAAAATGTGTACGCCACATTCGGAAACCATGGCATGGCATCGGACTCTAAATGAGCACCTCCCCATTTCAGCAAGACGAAGGTGTTCTTCACGTGTTTAAAAGTCACTGCTTGTTAAAAAAAAAAAAAAAGTCACTGCTTGTTTCTTCTCCTGGTGCTGGGAGTAACCAACTTTAGTCCTATCAGACACATGCACTTGCAAATTAAAACTCAATCTTAAAAACTTCATACACCAAAGCATTTTAAGTACTTGGATATTCGCATGAAGTCTCCCCTAATTTTAATCCTTGTTTTCTAATTTATGTTGGTATCATTGATATTTAAAAATAATTACAGCTTTGACTAGAGAGTTGTGGTGGTCATGAGCTTATGTTAATATTATGATTGAGAGGTGGGGATGGAGTCTAGCCTGTTAATCTAGAGATAGCCATGGAGTAGCCAATGTTGCCTCCGTGTGGGCATGGCTTTCTCCTGAGACTTCTGGGAAATCTCGCGAGATTTCCCGTGTGAAGATGAGAAGCTATCTCCCCAGTTGTTGGGAGTTAGTCTCAGAGACGATGAATCACAGACAAGACATGACGGCAGGGTCTCAGGAGCCAGAGAAGAATCTGCAAGGCTTTGCTCTGATGGAGTCAGACCTCTGAAGCTGGAGAGGCCACGTAGGGACCCCTGCCAGCGATGAGTTGCTTCTGCCACCACTGGATGCTGTTGATGGACCCTGAGCCCTGGAAGCGAGGAGCCATGTGGAGACCCCTGCCAGCGCTGGGATTCTGCACCCACTGACCTGTGACTTCATGAGTTGGAAGGAGACATTATAGACTGGTATTTGGCATATGGGTAAATATCGGACTTATGACTTTGAATTGGACTGAGTTGGGATGCTTTCTCAATGTTCCATTCCTTTTGTATATAAACCATTCCCTTATATCCATATATGTGTCTATGAATTTGTTCCTCTAGTCTACCTGGACTAACACAAGAGTGAAGCATTTCCCCCATGACATGTTTAACAAACATTGAAGAAGCATGAACAAAGTTTAAATGTTAAACCCACTGGGATATACAAATTCATTCATCCTACAAATATTTATTGATTTTGCTCTATGTTCCAAGTATTGATGCTAAGAGTGATGAATAGAAAGAACCTATCTCTGACCTCATTTTTCTCATAGTTTTGGGGTAAAAAAGTTAAGAAAGCAAGTTTTCTTTTAAATAATTTTTGAACTTGCCTCAAAAGGTGTTTATTTTTATTAAGGAGTTCATCATGTCCTACCCTCGCCATGAATTCTGTTTCTTCATATTCTTGGTCACTTTTTGTGATGTTGCAATTAATATGATACTTCTAAATTGAGAATTATAGCTTTATTTAGATCCAGGATATCATCTGCAATCATTTTTTCTTTATTTTGATATTTTTTTCTTCATTGCTTTTTCTATTACTTTAATCCAGAGATGTATAAATGACTATGTTTTCTCTTAAGGACAGGATCTTTATCTTAGTATTCTTTCAATTTAGCCTTCTAAATACAATTTTCTTTCACAAAGGAATTTTCATTTCTCCTGACCCTGATCAAACTGCCCTCATCAAAATGTTTTTAATCTCTATGGTTGACTCACAAAGACCTTGGTAACAACTCAATAACTGGTGATTCCAACTTAAGACATTATTCTGCTGCCCTTCATCTCCGCTCCAGAAGGACATGTTTCTCATTTTCTATAGTAGATCATCTTTAACAGCTTACTCTAGATGCTGACAGGAGGTTGCCTGCTGTGTTAGTCTGGTAGACTAGAGAAACAAATTCATAGAGACTCTTATGTGTATAAGAAAGAGGTTTATATAAAGGAGTAATTGAATTTTGAGGAAACATCCCAGTCCTGTTCAGATCAAGTCTATAAGACCAACATTAGCCCACATGTTTGATATCAATCTCTAAAGTCCTCTTCAGACTCCTGAAACACATTCAACAATATCAAATGCAGGAAGATCACAGGCCAATGGGTGCAAAGTCTTGTGGATCCAGTGATGTTGTAAGCATCTCAGCTCTGGCAGGCATCTCTACAAGGCTCCTCCAGAGCACAGGGTCTATCAGCATAGTACCCTGTGTCTTGTCAGTAGAGAGTCTCTCAGGGAGTGAGTTGAGAGAGAAAGTGTCTCCCACCTCCAAGAAGGAAATATAGGAATTCCCAGATCTTCAGGGGAAGGCCAGGCCAACTCAGAGCCCTCATTGTCTAGACAATGATTGACAGACTAGATACCACCCCTTCATTTGTAATCTTCTCAAAATGACAACAGATTATATAACTACCACACCTGCTTTCTCCTGGGTAGGTGAAATTTGCCAGGACACTTTATGGACTCTGATGAGTCTGCTCTCTTCGTCTTGCACAACTACTTTTGAACAGTTTCCGATTTGATGTTTCCCTTCAGCCTTCTGTTTTGATTGTTTTCGACAAAACATTTATTTCTGGAGCTGGCGCTGTTCTTTAGGTGCTGTGAAGTCAGGGTTATCACCAAGACAATCCTATGCCCCACGAAATGAAACACTGCATATCAGTCACCATACTTCCTTGCAATTGTTCCTTGTCTAAGCCTATTGCTACAGCCACTGTGTTGGTCCATTGTCAGGGTATGGGGGTCCCCAACACACTACTGGGTCTTTAAGAGTGACTTTGCCAATGTGGAAAATGATAGAGGCAGAAATCAAGATGCAGAGGCTCCATGTCCCAATGCCAGAACCAGGAGTGTAGATATATTTTCTAATGGTTTAATATAGTGGGGCTTACAGATCTTTCAAAAGGTGCACACCAATGATCCCTTCCCAGAGTTTGCTATATTTTATGGTGGATTTTCCTAAAGAATCTGATTGCTCTTATCTGTTGATAATCTCTAAGTACAGGAAACACCCAGATACAGGAATGATTCATCTTTTGTGGTAACTCCTTTAGGACTGCTCCTTAGTGGACGGATATTGCAGGGTTGCATATCAACTTAGAGAGGGTGTAGTTGAAACTATTCTATCTCAGAATAGTGAATATCTTTCTCAAAATAAAGCTAATTTTCCACACCCGTGGTTGCTAGCATAGAAATAAGGTAAATATACTCCAATAAGACCTTAGTTTACCACAATTCATCTCATTGAGGTCCTTTTTAGTTTTCACTGGCCCTCCAGGTTACCAACGATGATGTCTCTTTCCAGGTACTTGTCTCTCCTGATAATATGTCCAAAGTGTGTAGGATCTAATTTTCCCACCTTTGCCTCTCTGGGTTTCTCTGCTCAGACTTCATCCAAGACACATTTGTTTATCCTTTCAGCAGTTGATGGTACTTTCAATATTCTTCTCTAGCACAGCAATTCGAAGTCATCAATTATTTTTCAATCTTCCTTATTCAATATCCAACTTTCATATGCATTCAAAGAAATAGAGAACATCCTGACTCGAATCAGGCACAACTTTCTCCTCAAAGAAACTCCTTGCTAGTCAAAACTCTAGAGAGTCCTTGTGCAGCAGATTTACCTAAGGCAGTTCATCCTTTGTTCCTTGACTGCTGCATCTGTTAGCATTGATTGTGGAGCAATGCAAGACTCGAACATTGACAGCTTCAAGCTGTCAAGCTTCAAGCTCTTTCTCTTTTTATCATGATGTTACTTCTGGGTCAATTTGTGAGGATTTTGGTCTTCTTTACATTGAATCTTGATCTGTACAAAGGCCTGCCATCCTTGATCTTGATCAGTGAGTACTTCAAGTCCTCTTCATGTTCAATAAGCAACATTGTGTTGTCTGCATGTTGCAGGTTGTTAATAAGTTCTTTATACTTATCAGCAATCCCACTACCACATTCTTCTTCATATAATTCAGCTTTTCTGATGATATGATCACCAGGTAGATTGAATAAATACAGTGAGGAAATACAACCCTGCAGCACATCTTTGCTATAATTTTAAGTCATGCAATATTTGCTTGTTCTTTTCCCATACCTGCCATTTGCTCTATTTATGAGCACATGAGCACAACCAAGTGTTCTCGAACTTCCATTATTCTGAATGTTATCCATAGTACAATATTTTCCACATATTAAAATGTAGGGGCATAGATAATAAAACAAGTAAATCTCTTTCGGGTATTCTCCACTTTCAGCCAAGATCCAGCCCACATTTTGCAGTTGTATCTCTTGTTCCACATCCTCTTCTGAATCTGGCCTAAACTTCTGGCAGTTTCCTGCCAATGTACTTGTGATAGTTACATAATCTGTTGTCATTTGGAGATTTAAGAGTGAACGTGGTGGAGTGTA
This sequence comes from Nesogale talazaci, assembly GCA_004026705.1. Lineage (NCBI taxonomy): Eukaryota > Metazoa > Chordata > Mammalia > Afrosoricida > Tenrecidae > Nesogale > Nesogale talazaci. Next base: position 38,918 of record PVJH01002447.1, on the reverse strand, counting down.
GCCTGTCAGTCAGGTTGCAGCCTGACGACCTCATTTGGAAGCACTAAGGAGATAAAGAACTCCTTGGAGCTAGGACACACACTCACTTCTTGAGAGACATTGCAGCTGAAAAGATACATGGAGCTATGCCAGAACCCTGGCACTGGAGAAGCCACATGGAATCTCCTGTCAGTATCGAGATATTTCCACTGCTACTGGATCCACAAAACTTTCCACCCACTGGCCTGTGACTGCTCCACATTCAGCATCATAACATGTATTGCATGCATGATTCTGAGGAGGACTTTATGGTATCAGACATTTGGGCTAACGTCAGACTGAGGACTTGATCTGGACTGGGCTGCGGATATTTTCTCAATATTCAATTGATCTTGTATATGATGCTCTTTCTAGTGTTCATATGAGTGCCTATGAATTTGGTTCTATAGTCTACCCAGTCTAACACAGTTACTGCTGCAGACACTGTTGGATAATGTTCCATGATATTTTATATGTGTAATATATCTATGATGTTGTCCTGTCTTAGTACATTCTGTTTGGTCACCTTTCTTTGGAATGGGCACAAATACGGATCACTTCCAGTCAATTGGCCAAGTAGCTGGTCTCCAAATGTCCTGACAGATAGATGAGTGGAGTGAGTGCTTCCAGTGTCTTATCAACTGGTTGAAACATTTCAATTGATATTCCACCCATTCCTAGACCCCAGTTTTGGGCTTATCTATTCAGTACATCTTGAACTTCTTCCTTCAGCATTACTGGTTCTTGCTCTTATGCCACCTCCTGAAATGGCAGTGTTGACTAGTTCCTTTTGGTATGGAGACTGTGTATTCTTTCTATTTTCTTTTGATGCTTCTTCATCATTCAATAGTTTTCCCATAAAGTATTTCATTATTACAACAAAAGACTTGAACGTTTCCTGTGTTCTTTTAGCTTAAGATATGCTAAGCATGTTCTTTCCTTTTGTTTTTTTAATTATTAGTCTCTACACATTATAATGTAATATTTGGCTTTGTTTTCTCTAGATGACATTTGAAATTTTCAGTTCAACTCTTTTACTTCATTCCTTCTTCCTTTTGCTTTAGTTACTCTATAATTAAGAGCAAGTTTCAGAGTTTCTTCTGGCATCCCCTTTGATCCCTCATCTATTTCCTGCCTTTTTAGTGACCTTTTGCTTTCTTTATGAAGGGTGATCTTGATGCCCCCCACAGGTCAGCAAGCTTTCTTCATGTTCACTGCATCAAATCTGTTCTTGTAATTCAAGTGGTGTAGATTGAAGGTCATAGTTTATCTCTGGTGGTCTTGCTTTAATTATCTTCAGCTTTATCCTGAACTTACGTATTAACAATTGGTGGTCTGTCTCAGTTGGCACCTTGTCTTTTTGAGCTGCTCGTGTAGTTTGATCTACTCCAGCATCTGTTCCCAAAGATGTAGTCAATTTGATTTCTGTGTGTTCCACCTGAGAAAGTCCATTATATAATCACCTTTCGTGTTGTTGGAAATGGCATCCGCTATGAGCAATTTGTTGGTTTTGCAAAATTCTATCATGAAAACTTAAGCTTCATTTTTAGCACCAAGACCATGTTTTCCAACCCTGTTCCTTTCTCTTGGTTTCCAACTGTTGCATTCCAATTCCCAGAAATTATAGATGCAGCAATTGCTTGTTTGATAAATTTCTAAATGAAGTTGTTGATGGAATTCTTTGATCTGTTTGTCACTTTGTTCTAGTTACACATATCTGAATAATAGTTGTAATGATTGGATTTCCTTGAAGGTGTATAGCTATAACCCTATCACAGATAGCATTATACTTCATGATGGATTTTGCTATTTCCTTTTTCACAATGAATACCACATCATTTCTCCTGATTGTGTTTCTCCCAGCATATGAAATCATATGATTTTTCTGATTCAAAATAGTTGATGTGGGTTCATTTCAGCACACTAATGCTGAGGATATTAATCCTTGTGCATTCCATTTAATTTTTAACCACTTACAATTTTCCCAAATTTGTAGTTTGAATATTCAAAATTCCAATCTGCAGATTTTTGCTGCTGTTTCTTCTTACCTTGAGTCGGACCTCATCAATAAGTGAAGATCCCGAAGGCTCTCATACTATGAGCTTTACCTGACACAGGTCAGCAGAGTTGACTCCACTGTGAGAAATCAGCTTCTCTTCAGTTCCGTTCCATGTGCCCTCAGGAATAATACACCTGCCTTCTTTCGCTATCTCTGGCAATGCTCATCTTCTCTTCTTAAGCCTACAGTGTGACAACATTTCAAAAGTATGCATAAGGCTTTCAGCAACTCTTTCTTTCAAAGTCGGGAGTTGAATCCTTCTTCATTGTCCAGAAGCTCCGCTAAAACCTGTTCACTTTGAGTGACCCTGCCGACATTTGAAATACCACTGCCCTTGCTTCCAACAGCACAGCAACACACAAGTCACCACAGTTCAACACACTGACAGACAAGATTCTTGAGCAATGCTTTAAACTAACTTTGCTCAAATTTAGCAGAGCCCAACTTGCGGAAAACTAGAATGACCAGAGTTCCATATTACAAGTTACGCCTTACCACTTTGCTAGTAGTTTACTTTCCACTAATGTGATTGTCCCTGTTGAACTTCATCTACACAAAGCAAAGGTCTTCTTTCAGTTCTATATAAATACCACCCTTTTCCTGGACCTCCAGATTTTGTTTGTTTGCATTTTATCCATACATATTTTACACTTTCCATTGCATAAATATATATATATAATTGCATATATATATATATATGTTGTGCCATTCAATCATACTTCTTTTTTTTGAAAATCCCTCATATATGACTGGACAATGATAAGGAATATAAGAGTAGAATTGAAGTGGAACTATTATATTGTTGATTACATCAACTATATAATAAACTGACAGAGGAAAGAACAAATCTGTGTAGAAAGAAGTACACCTAGAATACACCTTATAAATGAGAATGGTTAGACTTTGGCTCATGTACTTTTCAGGAGGGACTAGTCCCTTGAGAAAAAAGCATGATTGCTAAAATAGAGGGTCTGTGTTAAAGAGGGAGATTTCACAAAACTGCGTTAGTACCATGGCCGAAATGCTGGGCTCAAACGTAGAAGTGATTATGGGGAAGGCACGGGTCCATGGAGTGCTCTATTCTGTTCCACAGAGAGTTTCCGTGCGTCAAAACCGAGCCAATAGCACCAAAGAGCAACAGCAACAACAGTGAAAAAGCCACCAAAACAAACCAATACCCACACACACGCACACGTTTCCAAAAGTTCCTGGGAAAGTGGAATTGAAAGCTAATGGGACTTTTTAAAGCACTTTCACATATATGTATTTGTATAGGTACATTTCAGAGGTCCTTCATCCAAGTAGGTTTATTTCTGGAATTCAGCTCCAGCAATTCTAGAAGTGACACAGTCTGATATTTCTCATGTAGGCCGTCAGGCTTAGAAGTCAGACAAAAGCTGGCATAGTCTTGGGTCTGACATTCAATAAGAAGGCAAGTCAGCTTTCTGTGCTATGTCTTCATACACAATTTCTTAGTTAGAGTAAACCTCCTGGCAGTTTTCTATTGATTTGTTGTGTCCCACTAATATCATTCAGGGTAATTTCCTTTAGGGAAAATAAGTGGATTGCAAATGTTAATTACATTGGCAAAATATCTTCACAGCAACATTTAGATTAGTGCTTGACCAAAGGAGTGGACAGTAAAACTTGGCTCTGTTGGTATGTCAAATTTCCATGAGTTTTCTTTTTTTATATTATTGATAGATTTTCAATAGTTAATACTTTTATTATAGTCAAATATAAATGTAATTTGCTCTTCAAAACATTACTTTTTCTCATATTTCTACCATGATTATCATTATTCATTCTGATACTTTTTTCTGTATATGTGCAAATATGCTAATTAGTAGTTGAAATTGAAGGCAATGCTAAATAAACTATTTTCCACTTTATGATAGGTCTCTAATGCTGTGAACATATTTTATAATTATCCAGATATAATACAAAGCTATCGTAGAAGGCTAATTTTTTAATAAAAATATTTACATAGAAACCAGAAAAAGCTAAAATTGGAGAGGATAGCATTATGATAAGATGCTAAGAAGATTGGGCTTCTACACGTTGAGAAAATGGAGTATAAAAGTAAACCTACTAATGAACTACTTAAAACAACAGAACTACTTTAAAAACAACAGAAAACTAAAAGTAAGAAAAATGGTTCTGGAAACTCTGATTATTTGTTGTTTTGGGGGGCGGTGGCATCACTGCTCTCTGGTGGGAGTGGGAGACCCAGTCTTGCTCCTGGAGAGCTGCTGCTGAATTTGAGCCACCCAGCCAGTGGGCCGCAGTCCCACACTCAACCACTATGCCACTGGAGCTCAGCCCCAAACTCTGATTATTAAAGATTAATTAATGTACTGTATATCCCTTGAGAAGGAGTTCTGGTTGTGTGTCAGACTGCTAACTGCAAGGTCAGTAGTTTGAAACTAACAGCATATCTAAGGGAGAAAGAGGAGCCTTCCTAGCCCTGTAAAGAGTTACAGACACAAAATTCTAAAAGGACCTTATCCTACAGAGTCACATGAGTTGGCCTTAACTTGATGGCAGTGAGTTCTAAGTATATATCTCCTGAGATAACTTTCATTGATTTTTATTTTTTCATCATTTTCTTGGGGGCTCATACAACTCCCATCACAATCCATTGTATGCAAATCATATTCTCACACTTGTTGTCATCATCATTCTCAAAATATTTCCTTTCTACTCAAGTCCCTGGTATCAGCTCCTCATATTTCCCTTCCCTCCCTGCTCCCTCCTCCTCCACTAACCCTCAATAATTTATAAATTATTATTACTTTGTCATATTCTACATTGTCTGATGTGTCCCTTCACATACTTCTCCTTTGTCCATACCCCAACGAGGAGGTTATATGTAGATCCTTGTAATTATTTCCCCCTTTCTACTCCATCTTCCCTCCATGCTCCCGATATCACCATTCTCACCACTAGTCCTGAAGAGATCATCTGTCCTCAATTTCTCATCCTCTGGTCTAGCTGGAATTGTAAGATGGAATTAGAATCATGTTACTATGTGTGTGTGTGTGTGTGTGTGTGTGTGTGTGTGTGTGTGTGTGTGATAGTGGTCCTGGTGGGGGCGGGGAGGCTTTTAAGAACTAGAGGAGCAAAGTTGCACATTTCATCATTGCTACACTTACCCTGACTGGCTCCTCTCCTCCCTGGAACCTTTCTGTTAGTGGATTTCGCTTCACCTACAGATGGACTTTGGGTCCTCTATCTGTACTCCTCGTCATTTACAGTGATATGATTTTTAGTTCTTTGATGCCTGATACCTGATCCCATCGACACCTCATGGTCACACAGGTTGGTATGTTTCTTCCAAGTGGGCTTTTTTGCTTCTGAGGTAGATGGCCACTTGTTTACATTCAAGCCTTTAAGAGCTCGGATGCTATATCTTTTGATAGCAGGGCACCATCACCTTTCTTGACCACATTTGCTCATGTACACATTTGTCTTCAGTGATCATATTAGCCAAATCTTGATGTAGTCAGTTTCTATAATTCTTGGTAATAACTTCAAAGGCTCTATGTCTTCCTCTTCTAAACTAGGAGATGTTCCAAATTCTAAAGCTAAATTTATAAAAGAAAAAGTTACAAATGTTTCCAGTTAACTTTCAGCTTTTTAAAATTTAGAATCTGTCATAGTTATCTCAGATGTTTAGATTTGATATAACTTCCTCGAGTTTATTTTCTAACACGAGGAAAAACTGTTAAGCAGACTAGGTAGAAATGCCACTGGCAATAATTTAAAGGGCCTTAAATCCAGAAAATAATGTTTATATTATAAACATTTATAAAGTTATTGTCGGATTTGTTAGAAACTAAGTGAACTTAGGGAATTTGTATATATGGTATGAAAGAAAAGACATATCAAGAATAAGGAGAAATCAAAAGTTTTAAAGATGCAAGAATTGTTGCAAGTCAATTGTCAATGCTAGTAAATACCTTAAAATTGGAACAGTTTTTAAAAAATTGGAAATGTTTTAAATATTATTTTCTCTTGCATTGATTACTTCTAAGATTTTCAAATGAAATTGTGATTAAGTACAAAATGGTGAAATTGAAATGAACTCCAATTTCATGTAAAGTAGTTAACTTGCTATCTCTGTATTTACCATATGGTAAAGGCAACTGAATCAAATCAAAACATTATTATCATGCCAAAAAATATATCCTTTTAGATAGTAAATTGTAAATAGTCTGCTTGATATAAAAGTGATATTTGTATATAATTTGGCTAAAATTGCTTGAGATAAGAATAATTTTAGTGGTTTTCTCTTTAATAATCCTACAGTAATGCAAGTGTGACTACCTAATTAGTTTGAAACTATATAATCTATTGCCTCTTTATTAAATCTGTTTTCCTTGAGTTGAGTAATCATGATCTCACCAGAGAGGAGAAATGTCCACATAGAACTTCCAAGAGTGTGACCTTTGTGTATGAATCCCTAGGGGTATAGTGACTCTGCAGTGGCCAGAGGACTCCCAGACTGTTAGTTTGGAACCACCATCTGCTCAGTGGAAGGACGATGGGGCTTTATGTTCCATAAAGAGTACAGTCTTAGAAACTCACAGGAGCAGTTTTCATTTGTCCCCTATGAGTCAGTATCGACTCCACTGCAGTGATGAGAAACTTTGTGGAAAGAGACCACCATGTCTTTCTTCCATGGACTATCTGGTGCGTTCTGTGAGCAGAGTTTGGGAGTAGCCTCTGCCCTTCCCTGACTTCACATGGGAGAAGAAGAATCAAATCATCAGCCTAAACCCGATTTCTCTGAGGCAGTGGCAAATATGACTCCACTACCCCAACCCCCATCTCCAACCACCACAGCTCCCCCCCCCCTTTTTTTTTTTTTACCAATTCTGACACCAACCGTAACAAGTAAACTTATTGTGCCAAACTGGCCAGTAGGAACATGTGGGATTAAACAGGTTGCAATTTGATTGGCGGCCAAAGAGATAAATGGCTCTGTAAGACCTGCCTCCTGCTCTCCTGCTCTCTGGTGATCAGACCAGTGTGTGGCTGTTGTAGCTAGTTCTCTGTCTCAGCTTCTGAACTACAACACCTGTGGGACTCATAGATCATGGCACTAGACCTTGAGCTTTCAAGACCTGCTTTGCCACGTTGCTGTTGTGGACATCACTTGAACTTGAGGCTGATGGGTCCTGTCATCCTACATGGCTTGAGTTCCCTAAGCTCCTGAGCTGCGGCTTGTGAACCTCGCTGCTGTTTACTGCCTGTAGGCAGACTCTGCCTGGATTTACAGAGGGAAGACTCAGCTGTTTGCTTTCTTGATCATGAGCTAAAGGACGTCTAGTATATTAACTGTTCCTTGGAAGTAAGTTGAACTGAGCCCTCTACTGCTGTGTGGATTAGCTGTTATATTCTTTTATGCTGTATACATATAAAATAATAAATGTCCTAGTTTTATATTTCTAGAGAACTCTGCCTAACACACCATTAGTCCTTCCAGAAAGACAGGGATAAAGCTCTCTTATCTGCTTAATTTGATAATTTGTTGCCATGGCCACAAAGAACTCCTAGACCAGAATCATAATTATGGAGTTTATAAAGAAGATACCAAATTACATTTCAGGATTAGAAGTGTTTGATATACCATTTTTCCATTTAGGGCAACTTCTTATCAGTGTTCTCAGTCATATGTCTCTCTGATGCTCAACCTCTTATCCACCTGGTAGCTTTGACCTCTGCCCTTCTCATTGCTAGTGTCAGAAAACTCCTTTAGTGCCACTAACAAATTTCTGATAAATGCCCAAAAGACACTCCACTGTACCAAAAGCCTTAGCTTCTAATTCAGCTTCTACTCTGTGGATCGGCAAACCTAGCTCCCCTGATTAACTGTAAGGAGTCATCCAACTCTACAGAAAGATTCCTTCCCAAAGGCCTTTAGCTTTACTTGCCTTGCAAGCTGGGAAGCTCACCATTCTTGGTGTTGCTGCCTCTGCTGCTGCTGCTTCTCTGGTGTCTCCTACATTACAGAGGATCAGCATGCAGGAATCATGGGCCAAAGAATCGGTTTCACTGCTAGGCCCTCTTTCTTTGAAGTAGTGAGGTCCCTACCTCCACTTCCTACCTGCTATTCCTGCCTCTGGGGGGGTTCATGTTATATCCAAGAGAATGGAAACACTTAACCAATTCCTGTGTTAAGAGTTCTATTAACAATCCTAGTGAATCCAATTAAGAATTATATCCAAATGTGTTACATAATCCTATCTGCATCTTCACTTACCCTCTCTTATCCAAACTCATAATGACTCATTTGCATGATGCCATGCCCTCATGTGGTAGGGGTTAGAAAGACTAAGGCTAGAAGGGCCACATTAATAATGTACCACAGGTTCAAAGCACCAATCTTCCTTTTAACAGCCAAGTCCTTAGCCATCTCTAAGGACCCTGAAGAGAACACTAGATTTTAGAAAATACTAATTTTTAACAGGATAATAAATTCTCATCACAGTATCTAATCCTTAGAACAACCCAGTGATACACTATGTTGTTTCCAGGTGCAATCTGAAATGTTGTATAACTAAATAGAAATAAAATCAAGATTATGAACAAATAGTGAACCAAATGAAAATACCCTTATTAAGCTTATTTAGTGGAAGTGACTGAAATGAGACACAATGCTACATCTTCTGATCTTTGAAGCCTGCTATATTGTTTTCAGTGTCATGGTGCCACAGGTGGCTTGACTTTGTTGTTGTCAAGGCTAAAGTACTGGTCCCCCAGCAAAGGTGTCTTTGTCCTTCTTCATGCAGGAACAGATATAATGGTTAAAAGCCATGGTCTTTAAGGCTAGGAACCCTAGTGTTTACATTTTGGGTGGTTATACACTGGGCTCTGATCCTCAAAGTCTGCATGTCAAAGTCACCAGCCACTTCTCTAGAGAAATCCTGGGTTTGCTCATCCTGTAAATAATCAGTCTTGGAAACTCACACAGGGCAGTTCTACACTATCTGATAGGGTCATTATGAATCAGCTATTGAGTAGTGAGTAGCTTTGAGGATTCATTTTGTGGTTAAAGCCTGAAGGTTCTTATCCTACATTTATTTCTCTTGTATGGCTACCAGAGTTCAAATTCAGTATGATTGTTAATTATGAGCTCTGGAAGTGTAGTGGTAGACACTTGTCAATTTTTAACTACTTATTACTGGTCTATAATGAAATAAACACACAGGGAGACCGGGGGGGCGGGGGGAGCGGGAATCACCTGGGAGAGTTGAGTGTTTAGAAGTGATTATAGCAATTTGACATAACAATTATATACCTGATAATCAAATAATAGAGCATAAATCCTTATGTTGGTATAGATGCTATTTTTTCTACTTTATGTTTCTGTTTATGTACTTATGTATTACTTTACACATATACCCAACATATGAGGGAGTACCCAAAATAAAATAGTTTGTCAATTTGAAGATTAAAGCTATAGGGATGGAGTCTAGCCTGTCAATGTGGAGATAGCCAACAAGACCTGTGTGGGGGCATGGCCTCCTAAGAAATTGGTACTTCCTTCTTAGAGGCAGCAGACACTTTTTGGGCCTCTCCCTTGGAAATGCCCTACTGATAGAACACAAGGCTGACTCCCTGTGAGACACCCCAGAGGAGAAGCCACATAGACCTACTTTGATGGAACCAGACCTCTGGAAAGCCACGTAGAGACTCCTGCCGCCGGCATTGAGATATGTACAATGCCACTAGATTCAAAGACTTTCTACTCAGTGGCCCGTGATTGTCCTGTGTTTAATGTTATTGCATGTGCCTTGTGAATCTGAAGAGTGCTTTATAGATTGGTATCAGACTTATGGGCTTGGACCGAACTGGGTTAGGATATTTTCTTAATGTATAATCCCCTTTCATAGAAAACTCTCTCTTGTACACATATGAGTTTCTTTGGATTTGTTTTTCCGGTCTACTCAGATTGAGACATATCCCCTAAAAAAACAGATTTCTTTTCAAAGCTATGTGTTTTAATTGTTTTTACAAAACAATCTTAACACTTTCAAAGTACTCACCATTGCAGTTAATACATTTGTCAAAGCTGCAATTCTATTCTTGGAAGCATTTTTCAAACTCATCGGTTTGGATGGCTGATAGCACCCCCCTTATTTTATTCTTCACCCATGCTATTTCTTCAAATCACTGCCCTTTAATGTCACTCTGCATTCAAGAAAACAAAAATAAGTTGCACTAGGTGAGTTGAGGTGAGTCAGGTTTGTGGGGCACGAGAGGCATGCTGTTTTAGTTTGTTTGTTTTTGCTAAAAACTGGCATGAGCAGGTGAATTGCAGTGATGGCAAAAAGCAGGCTTTTATTGGTCACATGCTGTTCTGCAATAGTTTTCAGAACCTCTAAATGAAAAGACTGATGAACACTCTGACCTTGTAGGATAAGCTCCAAATGCACTATGTCCCTTACATAAAAAAAGAAAGAAAAAACAAATGAGCATTGTATAGATCTTTGATTTCACTTGGTGAGCTTTTGGGGGGCAAGGTGATGATGGTGTCTTCCATTGGTTTGTTTGATGTTTGCTTTCAGGGTCATAAGAATAGCACCATTTCTCATCACCAGTAATAACTCTGTCATAATTTGTGTATCCTTTTGTCTATTGATGGACATTTGTTCGTATATCCTAATTTAATTGAAGAAGGTTGCTAGAAACATGTTCACATGAGTCTTCTTGAGTATTTTCAGTCTTTTTGGTAAATATCTAGAGTTGAAATTATTGAACCATATGAGAGTCTTATTCCTAATTTTCTGAAGCACTTGCAATTGTTTTCCACAGCAACTCTACCATTTCACATTTGTGATGGTTTAGAGTTCTGATTTCTCCAAGGCACTAGCAGGACTTGTTTTATTTGAAATAAAAGTCATCATGGAAGATATTAAATAGTTTTTCATTGTGGTTTTTATTTATATTTCCCTATGATTTATAGCATTAAACATAATTTCAAGAACCTTTTGGATATTTGGAGTACTGTGTATTAAAATCGACCATTGCTTTTCATGGTTTTGTATTTTTGTGTCAATTTATAAGTTCTTTATATATTTTGAAACTGTACCTTTCCAGTAGTATGATTTACAGTTATATCCTCTAATTCTTTTTTTTAATCACATAAATTCATACATACTTTGTGTCAGTATTTTCAACTTTTTGGGGGGTGAGATATGTCCTCTAATTCTGTAGGTTTTTTTTTCACTTTCTTGATAGTATCCTATAACATAATATTAAAAAATAATGATATTCAATTTATATAGTTTTGTTTTGTTTATCATATGTTTACCATCATTGATTCACCTCCATATTTTCTAGGGTTTTTGATTATTAACCCCTAGATTTTCATATGAAAGAGTTATGAGTTTGGATCTATATTATAATTGGTCCAATTTGAGTAGAACTTGTTGTAAACTGATAAAAGTCTAAATTTATTCTGTTGCTTATTGATCTCGTTGTCCAGTAACATTTGTTAAAGAATCTATACTTTCTCTATTAACTGCTTTTCATACCCTTGGTAAAAATTAGATATACTTTTAGGAGCTTATTTATTGGCTATCAATCTTTTCCGATGGTATATATGTCTATCCTTATGCTTCAACACACTACATTGATTATTGTAGTATTTTAGTAATGTGTAAATTTGGGTAATGTTAGCAATTCAAATAGTCTTAGGGCACTGCAAGTGCTAGCATATAAAAAGGCTTGTTTTGTTCCTGAAGCTTGTTTTTGCTATTCTGATCCTCTTACAATTAAATTTTAATTTGAGGTTTCACTTTCAATTTTTGTAAAAAGAGGTCATTGGAATTTTGATCAGGGTTACATTTAATCTATAAATAGTTGTGGATAGTCATGAAAGTTTTAAAATAATATGAACAGAAAGTAGTTTCTGTTTATTGAAGTCTTTGTAAGTTTTTTTCCAGAAACCCTTTGTAGTTTTCAATATACTTATGTAAGTCTTTCACCATAATGGTTAAATGAAAATGTATTCTTTATCTTGTATTTATCTTGTACCCTGCACGCCAATTGCTTTAATATTATTCCTTTCACAGAATTCAAAGGACTATCCTTTTTCTTAAAAAATAAAAATCTTATTTTTTGTCTCCCATTGCATTCGCATTTGGTTTCTTATGCAATTATGGCATTTATAATATACTTGACCATGATATGACCTGTGTGCTTGGATTACGTGGGCAGAAAAGGAACATAAATTTTGAGAGAACATTCTAAAAGGTGGGAGCTTAACACATTTTTCTTCTTTGCCAGACTAGTACTTCCCCTTTTTCCTCCATCAAAGTGAATCTTTGATTGTGAGAACTGGCAGTTAATAGTGCTTATCAAACTTTAATGAGCATATGAATCACTTGCCGGTCTGACCTCAGTTCTAACCCAGCAAGGCGAGTCCAGGGTTGCCTGTGAGTTTCTGCATGTGTAACAAATTTCAGCATGGCACAGATTCTGCAGAATTTGCACAACTTTCTTGAAGAAAGTAGGATTTATTATCTCAGGCATATTGTCCCTCCTAGTGTCTAACAACAGTCCCTGGCCAAAAGAATTCTTGAAAATACTGTGCAGTTATTTTTACCTATGTCATGAGACAATGTTGCCATGTTATTCAAAAGACCTTCAGTTACTAATTCCTCAGCCTAGTCCTTCTTAATTTGGAAGGTCTGCTGAGACCTGTTCACTTTGCTTGACACTGCTGGTCTTTGAAATACCAGTGACATCGCTTTCAGCATCATAGCAATACACAACCCATCTCAGGATGGCAAATGGACAGACAAGTGGTTCAGTATCCTTGGTGACTTCAGATGGATCTTGGTTCAAAGCACAGAAAAATAAAATATTCTTATTTCAGTAAAATATGTACTTGTGGGGCTGAGCCCTGGTGGCGCAGTGGTTGTGCGCAGGATTACGGCCCACTGGGACGGAGGTTCAATTCCAGCGGTGGGGCTGGGCCTCCTACTTCCACCACCGGAGAGCAATGATGCCCCCTCCCCCCAAAAAATATGTACTTGTGTTTTATTGACTATGCAAAGGCATTAAGCTATGTAAATCATAAGGAGAAATACACAGAATTGAGAAGAATGGGGATTCCATAATACTTTATTATGCTGAAGAGCCCTGGTAACATATTTGGTATACATTGGTTGGCTAATTGTAAGGTCAACAGGTCAAAACTACCAGTCTCTCTACAGGAAAAAATGGAGGCTTTCTACTCTCTTGAGTCCTCAGTCTCACAAGCTACACATGCAATTCTACCCTTCCTTTGAAGGTCAATATGAGTCAGCTTGATCAGGTGACTGCGAATTTGGTTTTTGGTTTTGTTTTCATTGCGCCAAAGGGTTGCCAGGAGAGACAGTGGACATGATGGTAGTGTGCTCTTGAGAATGTATTGTACTTAGAACGTCTCTGTGGGTCAAGAGAATATGGCATGGTTGGAAATCGGGGAAGGTGCCCATTAAGATTGTATCCTTTCCCCATACTTTTCCATTTGGCTCAAGCTGAGTAAATACTATAAGGAGCTAGACTATATAAAGAGTAATGTGGGTCAGCATTGGAGGGCAGCTTATTAAGAACCTGCAATATGCAGATTGTACAACCTTCCTTGCTGAAAGTGAGGAGAACTTGAAGGACATGCTGATGAAGAGTAAGGATTTCAGTCTTTGGTATGTGTGCCACGCAATATGAAGAAAACCCACATAGATGCCCAGATAGATAGTTCACATCATGATTACATGGAGAAAATATCAAAGTGTCAGGGTTTCATCTTGCTTGTATCCACAAACAATGTTCATGGAAATGGAAGGAAGTCAGTAAATCAAAGCTGCATTGTATTGGCTAAATCTGCAATACAAGGAAAGCTTTGAAGAGCAAAGCTGTCAATTAGAGGACTAAGGTTTGCCTGAGGAAAGCAATTAATCCCTCCCCCCCCAAACTTTTGAGTATATACATATATATGTATACATGTACATACACACGTGTGTGCGCATATACTGACATTTATGTGGGGGGGAAATCTTTTATCTTTTAGTTCAATTTTTCCACAATCTTTTTGAGGCCCTCCCATATAGCTATGTAAAACCAACTTTGAAAAGCATTATTATTAAAGTTTTATAAGCTTGAGAGAGAGAGACACCTTTCAATATTTGTAATTCTTAGATTTATGTTATTAGCATGCTTGAAAAATCTTGGCTTTAATATAATATCCAAATTGTTTATATGAATAATAAAGCCAACAAATAGGTAAGTAACCAGAGTCTCTGTTGTGTCCCTGTGGTCTCTGACTGGTAATCCTATCTGTCTTAAAAAGATAATATTTTGAATAAGAATTTTCTTCTTCACGTGGAATAATTTTTATCTCATTATCGTAAATTTACATTTGCAACATGAATATTAACAAACAGTGATTTATTCACACTTGTTAATATAAGAAAACTTTTTGTTTATAAAAATGTATAAGTGATAGAAACTATGAACAAATAAAAATTAGGCTTATCCTCCCTTTTTAGACTTAATTCTTATTGACTACCTAGTAGTCACAGATAACAATAAGAAAAATAAGATAGAGGCCTTGTCCATGAGTTTCATAGGAAAAATGAAATTAGTTAATAATTATAGTTCACGCAAGATCAATAAAATACAAACACTGGGTATAAAGGTGATAAAGACAGAAATACTGAAAAGAATCTCTGATCTCAATTTGGGCATCACAGATACCTAACATAGTAATCTGGCTCATAATACATGGTCCAAAATGTACAGATTTTAAATGGATGGCAGTATTATAATTCATCAACTGTAGGACCTTGTGTTCTTCATATTTAGTGGGCTTGGAAGGTGACATGACAGGTTCCGGAGGAGCCAAAGCACAGGGTAGACCTGGGTTTCTATTTCAGAGAAAACCTGTGACTTCCCTGAAGCTAATGCAACACCTAGAACCAGGAACCAGGAACCAGGAGGAGGCACTGAAAATTCAACAAGTCCCTGACAACCAACCAAAGAAGGACAAGGAAAGCAGTACGCCCATAGAGAACAGCCACCATCCCTCCAATGGGACTCTGGTGGGAAGCAGGGAAAGGGCACTCCCCTCAAGTGACCTGAAACTATAAAAACTTAGCTTTGTGGGGCAGTCGGGGTCAGGCTACGGGAAGACCGCTGCACTGGGTAGTGGTGTGAGGCCGACCCTAGCTTAAGCTAGAAAATAAACTCTTTTTGTTCCTTTGCATCTCAAATATCGTTTTCTGCACTTCTTGGGTAAGGTTGTCCCCCTGGTCCAACACAACAAAGAAAGTGGCATCTATGAAATATTTGGAGATGAACATGAGAAATGTTGAACATATTGGCGGCAATCCATTTTATACCTCCATTTTCTCATTTAGAAGAGAAGGTTTGATAATGTCCTGGGGGGCGGAGTGCATTGTACTTGGGATGCTGACCACGTGTTTGGTCATTAAAAACTACCAACTGGTCCTCTGGAGAAAGACAAGGTCTTTTAGTCCTTTAAAGAGCTCTGGTCCTGGAATCCCATGGGGGCAGTTCCACCATATCTCCTCGGGTTACTAAAAGTTAGGATAGACTCAATGAAAGAGAGTTTTTGAGAGTCTTAGTCTGAAACTTTCCATGCCCATGCATACTCACACTTGAACATGATTTTAAGGGGGGAGGGTTGTTTATTTTGGTGAACAGATAAGATGGCTTTATTGCTAATGAAGTGGCAAAAGAAAGAAAGAAAATCCATTTCCATAAAGTCAATTCAGTCAATTCTAATTCATGAGCAGCCTTGTAAGACAGGGTAGACCTTCCTAATGAGATTTCCAAGTCTGTAACTCTTTCTGGAAGCACACTACCACATCTTTTTCCTGTGGAACAGCTTGTGAGGTCAGCTGCAGACCATTCAGTTAGCAGCTGAACACTTTCATCATCGCACCACCAGGGATCCTTTCATGGAATGCTCAGTACTAACAAATAACAGGACCCAAACTTCTGGTTTGTCACTAATTGGCAATGCAATTTTCCACAATTCAAGCCCTTCCAAGGGGGCAAATATCTCTTATATCTTGTTTTCTTTGCTTTTTGAAACAGCATTCATGTTTGAATTTATTCTGTCAAATTTATGTGGCTAATCATGTGATCATTATGCAGGTGTAATATGCTGTAACATCTATCAAGGTGACTCGAAGTACTAAAGAACTGAAAACGCGGGGTCTGGGTGTTAGGTAGTTTATCCAGCAGGAGCATTGAGGATAGATTAACTCTTCTAGTCCCAGATCATTAATCCTTAGAGTTCTCAAACACTTTACCTTTGTAATTGTTCCCTTTTCTAGATAATATCCCCTGCAGTAATCCCAATTTAAGAATGATATCTGTTTCTTCTGTGAACTATGCTTAATGCATCTATTTACACCACAGCTTACATTAGTTGCTTTCTACATTTTTCAAATCTGTGGGAGATACTATGGTTATTACAAATAAAATGTAATAAAATAAAATTACAAAAAAATGTAATCTTCCAGTCCTCTTTAACTCCTCAAGGGCTGGAGGGTAAGATTAAAAGGTGGTTTCAGAGGAAAAGTACAAAGGCAGTTATGATATTACATGAAGTACAATTACATGAAGTACAATAACACCACAGAATCTTGTTTCATTCCCTCTCTTTGTAAATTGGGCGCTTCTTCATTGTTGATGTTTATTGACATGTATTAATACTCATCATTATTTATTGCCAATTTCTGTGTAAATAATATAATATTCATTTATTATATATCTGTGACATGTCTTTTATGCAGAAAAATCTATAAATTGGAATTCATTTTATTAATTCATATTGATATTTACAACCTAACTCTTTCCAAACATAATTTGAAGTAGGAGGTATACATTAATATATGGACATAATTTGAGCAGTTATTGGCAGATCGGGCAGGTGTTCTAAAAACTCTCATCAATGCACATCTCCCTCTCATGTCTTTCATCTGGGGATGTCTCCAGTTCCAGCAGCTGTGATATATTTCATTCCTCACCTTTACTGGCCATTCTTAAAAGGTTGGTCAGACTCAAGTGTGATTATTCACTGAGAAATAGTGTATCATCTAATTTTCCAAGTCTATCACATAAATGCTACCCAACATATTATGATTTAAACTGTCCCATATTGTATTTTATGTCCCACACCCCATCTAGGTTGTGTTGCAGAGGACAGATGATGATAAAGGGTTTATGAGAGGTCTTGGTGCCATCACCTGCTCAGTATCACTTCAGAGAGACATAATTGATCTCTATGAGGTCACTGAATGAAATGTTACACTCCTTTATTCATAAGATAGGCGATATTTTCCAGGGGGTGGGGGCAGAGTGCAGAGGGAAGGTTTCCAGGTGTAGGTGCACACTGTCAACTATTGACATCTTTAGGCTTTGACAAAAATTTTGTTTGTATAAATATATTTCATGTCTGACTAGTATAGGATTTAAACAAGTTCAGATATGGTTTCTTTTCTCAGAAGAAATAAAAGTGCCTGTGAGAGGAAAGCTATTTAAAAATGTATTGAAAGAAAGGGAAGGAAGGAGGAGGGCAAGATGAGACAAGAGCAGGGAGCTAAGAGGCAATGGGAGGAGAGGAGAAAGGAACCAGAGAGCAGGAGAGAGGGAGAGAATGAGCGAGGGCAAGGTGTTTGCCAAAGTTGGATTCAATTTTTTATTCTGACATTTCAAATTGTAGTATCACAATGAATATTGTATTCATACGATCGCTCTAGATTTATCAATAAGAAAGTGCCCAAGTTAGATGCCAGACTCTTAATGGATGTGGTAATCACCTAATATAGTGTCAATTTGAGGATTAAGAGTGTATGTAGGGGTGGAATCTAACCTATCAATCTGGTAATAGTTAATAAGATCACTGTGTGGTTATGGCTTTCTCCTCTGAGAATTCTGGGAAATCTGGTTCTTCTTGGAAACAAGAGATGCTCACTCACAAGCTTGGAGACTCTCTACTGAAAAGGCTTACTTCCTGTGAGACAGCCCTGAAGAGAAACTACATAGAACTACCCTAGTGTCCTAAGCTGGACAAGCCACATGGATTTAACCAGACCTATGAAGCAGGAGAAGGCACAGAGAGACTCCTGCCAGCACTGAGGTGCTTACAGAACATCTGGATCCAAAGGCTTTCTGCTCACTGGCTTGTGATCATTCTGCATTTGACATCATTGCATGCATTTTGTGAGTGTGAAGAGGGCTTTATAGATTGGCATCAGACATATGGCTAATATCAGACTTATGACCTTGGACTAGACTGGATTGGATGTTTTCTTAATGTATAGTGAGAAGCTCTTATATATAAAGCTCTTTCTTATACACATATGAGTGTTATGAATTTGTTTCTCTAGTCTACCCAGACTAACACAATGGATAAACATTCACAGTCTTGGTTTGGGCCATAATTGCTTCCCCTTTTCAGAGAAGCATTCACTGACAGAAAAGAATCTTGAGGTAAATTACAACCCCTGTTTAGATTTGACGGTGGGGTGAAAGGAAGGCGGGTAGCGAAAACAAACTCGATTGCCATGACATAATTTGTCATGGGGTTTGGAAAGACATCTTTCCTTATAATCATTAGAGTGAAAATTAAAGATATATTAAAGTCAAAATTAAAGATATAATTTGCTCCTTAATAAATGATATATGTTTTATAACTTCATTAAGGAAGCTACCTTTCTTAATTGTTGCAAACCATGAGATTTTTCAGTGAGATGCATATTAACTGCAGAGATAATAATGTTTCTATATGTTAATAATTTTAAATGAGAAACACTTGAGCTATTTTCCAGCCACATGGGAGTAATCATTTACATCCTTAAAGGCTTATTTTATCATTAACCCCTTCATTTGAGTCGAGTGGCTCGCCTTATGTAAAGCATTAATTCTTTTTACATTAGTACTAATAGCAAGTATTTTAGACCCACTGGTGTGAGAGGATTAAAAGCCACAACATTAGGCAAGCATCAACATTTCTGTGATTAATCCTTGTTAAAAGAACCTAGTGGGAACATGTAACTTGATTTTCTCTTTATTGATCAGATGCTTCTTGTTTCTTTTATCATGTGCAACTCTCTCCACAGAGGCAACAGCATATTGCATCAAGATGCTTTATGAAAAATATAGCTAAAGCAAAAACAAGCAATGCTACGTAATGCTAAATTGACTTATTCTGCCTTTCTTATTTTAAGGGGGGATGGGTAGAAGTCTTCAAAAGGTTGGGGAAAGTGAATATAAAATAAGATTATGGAATTTTTTCCCATAATCTTTACAAGTCTCCTCACTTCCATGTACTTTTAAGAGAGGATTTGGAAATAAGTTTTATCCTAAATATTTGCCCTTATGATCCAGATTTTACATGAACTTTTTGTAATTCTTCTAGTCATAACTGATGCCTAAAGGTCATGTTCGCGATGAAGCTATGGAGATATTTACTTCTCTTTGTTTGAAGAGGTCAAGAAATCAGTGTGCAATAGGTGTACTCTGCAATTTCATTTTGAAAATGAAGAGTGATAACATTTCTGTGTTTTTATTTTTCTTTCCAGTGTCATTCATATGATTGTCCCCCACACTCCTGCTACCATATTAACATATGCCCTGGCCTTTCCTCAGTTGTCTAACCTCAGCTGAGATAGATTTCAGGAGTGATAACCAAATAGCTAAGAGAGCGTAGGCCCAGGCTGTAAATCTACTAGTATATTCTTTGGTGTTTGGTAATTTGATGGTGAATAACTTAAATGATTCCTGGATAACATTTGTGACTTAGATTCTGAGTGATTGCTTTATCCTGATTTGTCTGGATATCTTTAACTACTCTGAAAATTGGCAGTCTATAGTGGTTCTATAGTAGTGGTTCTATAGTAAAATAAATTTCATTGACAGTAAAGGGAAAGATTGGAAAATAAGACCATACTACCAAAAGCAGCTAGCATCCTGATTTTTGAACTGTTAGAGGGAACCATATAGAGTTAACTGTCTTATTTATTGCTAAAGCCAGATGTTTTGTATTATGATCAAATATACCTACAAAATATTGCTCACAGATGCACTCACATACCCCACAACATACAAAGATCTTATTTATATACCTATGAATTTATCCTTATGTAAATCTATGAACATATATCTATGAATGTGTCCTTACGTATATATTTTTTCTGTTCACACACAAATGCAAAGTTTTTTGCACTTGTGTATGGGTTGAAACACCCAAAGTTTATGTGTAAACTTGGTTGCTTAGATTTTTTTTTATTGTGAACATTTGATCAAATAACACAGCTCTATTAAGATATATAAGAGGGCCTTTTATTAATCTAATAAGAATTTTCCCCAACCTGTCAATGTGCAAAAGTGATGGGTTTGTTTGTGATGAATTCTAGTCTATCTCCTGTCCCCTGCCCTCCCTGCAGGCGACGCCAGTTCTGGACTTGAAATAGCCCCTTGGCTCTCTGTGTCTTCTGCTTGTGGAGATTGTAATTCAACCTGTTTTCTTCTTAACTGCTTATCTTAGCCAAGTAGCCACTAATATTTTTACCCCTGGACATGATGGCACACTTCTGATTTAGTTTGTTTTTGTTGTGGTTATTGTCGTTTTTGCTTCTTTAGCTATATCTATAAAGCTAGCATTGCATTGCCTGTGGTTAAAATTTAAAAAAAATAAGAAACTTGGTGGTATTACTGTATTAGAACAACAACTCATTAAAATTGATCAGCTTTGTACATGCAAAAAGTAATAGATTCCATTACTAATTCACTTTTGGCTGAGGCAGAGTCATTGTTCTTAAAATAAAAATGTCAGAATGACTCCCACTTCTATGTAGTTCTTGTTTTCTTTTCAGAGACTTTGCAAATCAATTAATTTTCCAAGGGCTAATTAAGCATTTTAATATTAAATGATAAAATAAATCATCCCTGTCTGAGAAACAGCACCATACCCTGCCTTGTTGGCTTTAGAATATCAGTTGACTGCCTCTGCCAGCTTCAAGCTTTTTGTTTTCTGAGTCTGTCACACAATTAATGAGCAGAGGTTGAGAGATAGAGAGAGAGAGAGAGAGAGAGAGAGAGAGAGCAATGCACTCCTATATGTTCATTCTTATATTTCCACAGTGGACCGTGTCAGTATTTGAAGAAAAATTTTTCCCAGAAGTGCCTATAAAAGTGTGTTATTTATGATCACATATCCATTATTTAAGTCCAGGATTATTTTACTTTCATTTATAAATTTGTGTTCAGAGATGCTACTTAGTATCATTTTTATCTGATTTGAAATATAACATATTTTTATCAACTATATTTTTTATATACTGATCGTTTATTTCTTCATTCAGTAAATACCTAATATCACATAAGAATAGGTATTTTATATAATCAATGTAATTTGATCCTTGAGGCAGTCTTTCAAGATTAATATTAGTATCCTAATTTTGCAAACCAGAAGGCTGAATCCTAAGCCTTAGGAGGCATCTTGCTAAAGTCAGATGCTCTTAAAACGTAGAGACTCCAATGAATGAAGAGTATATTTCACTATTGGTAAGACACATCTAGTGCTCACTAAATATCACAAATACTTCTCAAACCAAACTCCCTGCCATTGAATCCTCGATTTTCACATTTCTATTCACAACTCTACCAAGCTAGCTGCTATTAATGATCTTATGCACACTTTACAGATCAGTAACCTGGGATGAAAGGGAGTTAAGTGAAGAGTCTGAAACCAACTCAAGTTTGGGGCTGGGACCCATACCCTTTATCACATTCTATATTTTTTGTCTACCCCTAGCACAGTGCATGATGCAAAACTGCTTAAAATTGATTATTGTCATATTAGTCGTGATAAGGTGAAATTGGAGTTTGTCTACCTGAAGGCCCCTCATCATGAAGGGGCTTACACACTGCACTGCTAATTGAAAGGTCAAGGGTTCAAAACCAGCAGTCTTGCTGCAGGAAAAGTAATGAAGCATTTCCTTCTGTACAGAGCTGTACTCTTAGAAACCCAAAGTGGCATCTCACCTGGCCCTGCAGTCAAGGTGGCAGTGTTTTTGGAAATAGTCATGTCATAAAAATGAAGAATTTCTAAATTGTTGAATTGCGTGGTTGTACTCAGTCAACACTGTAGAACACTGCCATGCCATGAATTATTTAGTATGACTTTTCCAGACGTGACCTTCAGGAGCCTGGGTGGTGTCATGGCTAGGCCTTGGGCTACAAACCACATGGTTGGCAGTTGGAAACCATCAGCAGCTCCATTGGAGAAAGACCAGCCTTTCTGCTCCCATACATAATTACAATGTGGGAAACCCATAAGGGGTCATTGTCAGTCACCATGTACTCAATGGCAGAGAGAGGGGAGAGGGAAGGAAAGCAAGCGGCAGCCATAGCCTCTGTTACTTTCACCAAATGATGTCCAGTTTCCTGCTGGGTCTCTGTATGATGGTGAGTGAAGATACTAATTAGATTATAGACTTCATTTGTGAGTGATTGTTAACAGAGTTCATTGTGATTTTCATCCTGCTGAGTATAAAATTAGCCATATTAGAAGTAGGAAGGAGGGATTTCTCTATCACAAGAGAAAAGAGGCAGGAATGGAGTACCTCCTTTGGACCTCGAGATTCCTTCATATTGAACCTCCTCAATGGAGGAGACCTCTTTGATTCTAGAGTAATGGTAGAAGACCAGCACTAGCAGCCAAACCAGGAACCCAAGCAGCAAGCAGAGTGGTGGTTTTCCCCGCCCATGGGACACTAAACCTGAGTGTTATTTCCTCAAGCAGATTACATGTAGTGGTGGTTTTAAACAATAAAACAGTCTATATTTTATCTTTATAGGTTTCTATGAACCTTATCTTTTGGTGAAGTACATCATATGTATGAGAAGACTTCAAAATGGTTGTGGAATTTGGATTGAAAAGATAATGGAATTTTCCAATATAGTTTTTAAAGGCCCCTTGAATGTTATTAATGTAGATATAAAGCAAATATTTAAACTGGTGATACCTTTTATCTTTCTTGCATCAAAACAATTTACATTTTATAGTCTAAAATGACGTTAATGTATGCATTTTGGAAGGAGCTAATCATTCTTTTAGTAATCACTGTGCTGTTTCAAGACTTAATAAAATAGTTAGCATGATGAAATTTGGCAGTGAACAACATAAAAAAAATACCCCTCTATAATCTTTATAAAGAGATGTGGGGAGAAAATAATTTGGTAGCACATTAAATTGTATGGCTCTAATACCAACCAGTATATAGTGCTTTTCAGTACTCTTTTGATCTTATCTCCACTAAGACAGCTTTGCATATGCCTTGCATATGTATTTGACAGTATGTAATTGTAAATAGAAGAACCTAGAAACAATGAGGGTAATGAAAAGGAATGGGAGGTTACATATAGTCTTTACTGGAAAGCTAGTTGAATTAAAACTTTCATTCCTGTTACAGATTGACAAATCTATAATCTCCTTTCAAGAAGTGTCTAGAATCAGTAGTCTGTATTCTTGTATTCTTGATCAAGAGATTAAAATTGATCACCAGCCTCACAAGGGAGCCTGCTGTAGTATTACATCTCAGTGTGGTTAACAAGGATAGCACTTGCCTCTGTTCTCTTTAACTGTGTACTTACGTGTTACAAATATTATTGATTCCAAGGGTCATCAGAGTCTGTAGAGAGGTTGTGAGACTTGACAACATTTTGCTGATTTTAAGGCATAAGAGCTATGAGCCCCGAGAATAACTGGGACAGGTATAGTTTAAATTTGACAAATGAAGATTTATATTTTTTTTAGCTAGCACAATCCTTCATGTAGAAATAATGAATGAAAATTTGATAGTTGATTTAACATAGGTCAAATGACTTGCAGTGAAAAAGGGAAAATAATGCTTTAATTATTACCCTTTCATCAAAATGAATTGATGATAAGTTTGTCATTGTAGATCCATGCTTTAAACAAATGAATAGTGCCTAAAAGATCTTTTTACAAGACGTCATTTAAATTTAAGTAGGCATACTTTACCTAAAACCATTTGAAAATGTAGTGTAGGTGGAATGATAGGTGAATAATTACCTACTAATCTTTATAGCAGACTTTTCTTTCTTGTGAATAAGCCAATATATTTTCGTTTAGAAAATTTAAGGCACCACAAAGCATTGTATGTTAAATTTTCAGAGACTAGGTGGAACTAATAATAATTGATTAAATGGTGGAAGAAACACTCTATTTCTGTGTTATAGCTCTATTAGGTCTGTGTTTCCCATGAACTAGCTCTGAGATTTTGGAAAGCTTCTCTTCCTTGTCTGGCCCTCAGTTGGCAGATCTATAAATGGTCATGATGATATTTCTCTCACAGAGTTGCTGAGATGTGCACAGCATTTTTTAAGTGTAGACTCTAAGAATGTGAAGTTAAAAAATATTTTTATATATCACTTTTGCTCTTTGAGACAGTATTTAAGATAGTTGCTAGTGACTTGCCCTGAACAACATCATTTGTGGGAAGGTATGGAATACCAATTTGTCATTGTGTGACATAAGTAGTTAAACATTAGGCTACTAAATGGGAAGGTTGGTTGTTCAAATCCACCGAGAGATCTGGCTATCTGCTTCCAGAAGGTCAGAGCATTGAAGATACTGCCAAGCTTAGTTCTACTCTGAAACCCCTGGAGTTACCAGAGATAGAATTGACTCCATGGCAACTGCTACGCCTGTGGCCTGAACTTCAGTAAGTTACTGATGCTGGCCTTGTCTGCATCATACTCTAGGAGGTAGAACTCATACGGTTTTAATCTGACTCTTTTCCAGATATGAAATATTCACAATTAGAAGAATTGTTCATGGAACGATATTTTAGAGGAGAAATAGTCTATTATGAAACTAATATGAATGCATGAATGAATATATGATCTGCTCAGTTAATTAAACCAAAGGGCACTTGGAATATATTTTACATTGTTTTTAAAAATATGAGACTTTTACTAATACTTTTAATATGTGTATACAGACTCTCATATATAGTTCACAGGTTCTTTTTAGTATAATTTGTGGATTTGTATCTACTTTATAACACATAAGAAATTTAGGTAATCATCAAAGAACATCTCAGACGTTCACCTTGATTATCCTGGATTAGTCTATCTACTTTTACTATGCTTTCATCACATAGAAGTATGAGAATCCAAGACTATTATTTGCCTATGTATTATGCTTCAATTAAAATGGACAATTACTTTAATTATTCTAAATGTTTTCTTATTTCTGTACTTTGTTAATTGTGCCAGCCACAGGACATGACCACTTTATGTATCATAGAACAAGGTGTCATGTGGTCCTGGGCTGTCTTCATGATTTTTGGTTTTCTCCATGCCTTTGTTTCCGCGATTATTTCAATCCATCTCAATGAGTGTGTTCCCTTATTCTCACTGACACTGTACTTTACAAATCGTGACGTTCCTTTATTGCAGTTGGTGTTTTCATAGTGAGTTCTGAATCATTGTTTCAAAGGGAGTGTTAGTCTATGTCTGTATAAACAACAACAACAACAACAACAACAACAACAGCAAAACCAATTCTGATCCCTAGAGGACCTACATGTGGTTTTTAGGCTGTAAATCTTTACAGAAGAACACACCATGATATGTGTGTATAGTGTGTCTCATTCATGGATTTCTCAAAACAGCTCTGACAGAAGATATTCAAAGTTTATACAGGTGAAGCCAACCCAGGGAAGTTGGCTAATTGGCAACACCTCACACAGTTATTATATGAGAGATGCAAGAAGAAGCATCCTAGTTGGACCATATCATTCTCTCTCCATCAATGCTTCCTTGTAGGAGTGTTTGTTTGGTTTTCCTTTTGGACATCAAAGCACGATTGCTGCTGGAACCACACATACGTTGGTGGATTTTCCAAACACAATAGAGGAGAATGTTATCTTCTTTATTCAAAACTCCAGTTTGGGTAGATTTCTAGATGAGGATTCAATAAATTCTTGTAAAGATTATGTTTAACCAAATATTGTACAAGATAAGTTACAGCCAACTTGTATGCAGCCGACTTGTATGACCCATGCAGAATTTAATTAATTTAGAATTGCCATTATTGACTAGTTCACACTTCTTAAGAGAATACTTTATGTAAATATAGTCTTCATGTATACTGATTCCAGAAAAGGTACATAGCATATTCCTCCTCTGTCAAACTCTTTGACATTACCACTAGAATAATAGCTCCCAGGATGTGTATTGGCATATGGTTTATGCCCTTTCTGCTTCTGATTTGCCACATGTAAGTGGTTGTCATAATGACAACACTATAATTTTTTGGGTTTGTGTTCTGTTTTACATTTTCTCAAAAATCTATATTTGCTTAAATTATTTTTAGCATGACTTGGACCCCGACCTTGAACAGCATGTCAAATCAACAAAGACAAGTTCTAAATTGAAAGCAATCTTTAAGCACCTGTTTCTTACATTGCCTACATCTACTCCTGACCTTCCAACTATCTCCTTACCTGTTTCATGTATCAACAATCCATCGTGGTAGTAATGCTGCTGTGATATTTAACATGATTGAGCCACGGTTCTCAGAAGTTTGGCAGTTATGCAGTGATGGAATTTGGTAGTTGTACAAAATATAATCTGACAATTATATTATGATGTAGCTATTTTATATTTTGTGATCTGATGTGTACACCCTACACAGTAAAATTATGCATATTTTTTCATACCAACCTTGTCTCTGCAACCTACCCATGTTGATAAGTGAGCAGTAGATCTATTTTTAGAAACTGTGTACTCTTAAAAACTTTTCTTCGGCAAAAAGAGAATTTGGAATAATGCCTTTATTCTCTTGGATCCTAACGTATCACTCTCTCTTGCCTCTCTGATCCTTCTTTCTTCTCCATTTGGGGCTTCTCTTCCTTTCCCCTCCATCTACTGTTGGCATCATAATCTAAAACTTCACTGTTGGCCTTGTTTCACATTTAATAGTTGTGTTTACCCCAGGTTATATAATTAGCACCCACAGATTTATGTGTCATCTCTTTGTTGACAATTTCCAATTTTTTTGTCCATCTCAAATTTCACCGATAAGTTTTTGAGTTACCTTTTTCCAATTGGATATCTCTCATGTATATTTCATAACCTACTAAGTCTGTCCAAAAAAGAACAACATTGATGCTCTTCTTCCTCCTACTAAACCACAATCAGGCACCGAAATGAAAATTTGAGAATCAATGTGAGATTGCTTTCTCTCTGCTCCCTACAATTCCAGAGTACCAAACTTCCAGAGTACCCATCAATTCCAGAGTACGCATCAAACTTCCACATAATTTGGGGCTAAGGTTTTAGTTTCTGCACCCCACCTTGCTCCATTAGAAGCTCAAATAGTTCTCATTAAAGCCACTCCAGAGGGCGACAGAGAGAGAGTATACCTCTAGGGAATAAGTAGGAATCTTGAAGTATCATGTGCAGAATTTTTGTATTAAAATTTATTCCAAAATTTACATTTTATTTCCCAATATATCCATATTTGCCTTAATCAAAATAATTTGTATTACTTAACTTTAAGTGCCACTGTTGCCCCTGGAAGATAAGCTGTGTTTATGCTAACACTGAGGACTTGTCGGCAACATTGCATCAGTGGAGGTGGCTAGAAATCCCTTAGGAGAAGTACTGGTGAACTCGTCTTTTTTGCCTGGATTTATGTAGTCCCACTTATAGAATCTACAACCTTTCCTTCTCACTGACTGCACATCACTTCGCCTCACCACTGCCAATTTGTTCTTGCTCAAACACTAGCTGATTATGTACTCTTTCTGCAGTATCTCTTCAGTGTAAAATCCAAAATTCTTGGAGTGACTTATATATTCCATCATGTTCTGGCCCTACCTTTCTGTCAAGTTTCAAATTTGGCTAGTCTGCCTCCTCTCTGACCTAGTTAGGTGTCCAACGTCTGATTGTGGCAGATTGAACTCTGACCTTTTCACACTTCTCTCTTCGCTCGTTCTTTTTCTTCTTTTTATTGCGTGGAAATATGTATCTTCCAAGACTCAACTTGAAAGTATTTTATCAATCAAGGCAAAATGATTTTTGTAGTGGTCCAGTTAAAGCATCTGCATCCCTCTTCCATATCATTTATACTAGTCTATTCTCTATTTCTGTCTATTCTCTGTTTCTGTCCTCTCCCTTTTACTAGATTGGGGATAATTTATCATTGATTCTGCCCAGGATTTAATATGATTTCTAGTGTATAGTAGGCACGATCCCTGGCTAGATATATAAAGCATTAGAGATTTCTATTTCCAACTGCTTTTAATTACAATTAGTTTTAAAAATCACAACTTAAATACATTCAAAATTTGAACACTTTAGACTGTGTTTTCCTAAATGTAGCCCCATTTCTGAGCTACATATGTAATGAATATGCTTAATGCTTGTCATGTTTTATGTCATTCATTATTATTATTTAATGAAATTTCAATTGCCAGTAAGTTTAAAGACATAGCTCTAGTTGCTCTTATACTGTACATCAACCATTAAAGAAGACGCAAATATATTAATAGGTTTCTAAAACTTTGCTGTGAATTGAGACAGAAGTGGGTTACTAGTAGCTATAATGTGCTAGGTACTGTGCTATGCAAATAACATATTATTGAGCTATATTGTCTCAGCTAAGTTCCTTTCAAGGTAAGGTCTGTAAATAAAGAACTTGAAACTTATAATGAAAAACATAGTGATTGGTCAAGATTTGATTGCTAATATATACTGAAATAGTAAAAAGATTATAGGAGGGGGGCAAAAGTTTATGGAAAATGTAGTTAATGTCTAATTACATTTTCTTTTGGGGGGGCCATCACTGCACTCTGGTGGTCGTGGGAACTACCCAGCACTGCTCCTGAGAGCCACTGCTGGATTTGAACTGCTAAGCCCGTGGGCCGCAGTCCCGCACTCAACCATTTACCCCACCGGGGCTCAGCCCTCTAATTACATTTTCAATGAAATGTTGAAGACCCCAAATAGTTATTTCTATATGAAAATAACTCTACTGGGTATTATATTTTTTAAGATCTTATTTAAAATTATCAGTAATTTTATTGGGGGGCTCTATCAAATCTTATAACAACCCGACATTCACTTGTACCAAGCATTCTTGTACCTATGATGATATCCATAGTTCCTGAACACTTTCTTTCTACTTGAACCCTTGGTATCAGTTCCTCTTTTTCCCCCTTTCTCCTCCACTCTCCACCTTTGTGAAACCTTGACCAATTGTATATTATTATTGTTATTTCCTATCTTACACTGTCTGTTGTCTCCTGTCACCCACATTTCTGTGACTCGTCCCTGTCAGAGGTCAAGGTGAATTGGGTGCTATATTCAAACTTGTGATGGGTCCACCCTTTCTTCTCTCTGACCCCCTCCTGTCTCTGTATCCTCATGATATCCTTATTCCTACTACTATTGCTGAGGGCTTTACCTGTCCTGAATTCTATGTGTCAAGAGTTCTTTCCTGTACCAATGTGTGTACTCCGGTCTAGCCAGAATTGTAAGGGAGAACTGAGTCATGGTAATGGTGGGGCGGAAGCATTCAGGAATTGGAGGAATGATGTGTGTCTCCTTCATGCTATACTGCACCTTGGTATAAATTTCTTGTCTAGGCTGGTATTCACTGATGACACACAGTGTCTGGCAGCTTTGGATAACTGCACTGGATTTTTACATTTTTAAAATGGTATTTCAGTAGGTGGTGCAATAAAATTAATTTGAACTGAGCATAAGCAAATGTGGAATCTTGATGAATTTGTGATTCCAAATTTGTCTGCTAACTGCGAGCTCAGCAGTTTGAAACTACTAGCCGCTTAGCAGGAGAAAGATGAAGGTTTTTCCTCTCATAAAGGGTTACATAGAACAACAGCAACATGGGTGAAGGGGGACAGTGGACAGTGTAAAATATGAAAATAATAATCATTTATAATTTATCAGGAGTCCCTCAGTGTTGAGAGGGCAAGTGGGAGAGGAAAAAAGAGAAGCTGGATTTAATTGATGTATGGGTTGTTGTAGGAGCTGTTAGAGCCCCCAATAAAATGATTTATTAATTTTAAAATAGGGTTATATAGAGTTAGTCTTAGAAACCCACAGTGCCAATTGTGGACAACTATGAGTTGTCCAGGACAACTATGAGTCAACATAGACTTTATGGCAGTGAATTTTTGGTTATTTTCATCAGTGTTGTTGTTTTTAATCAGCAAGCATGGCTCTCTTAGTCATTTTTATGTCTTAGGCTCCGTAAGGAATACAGTTAGAGTAATGGACCCTGCCCCCTTCACACTTAGGTCTCTGAAGAAAACCCAAGCAAGTGTCAAAGTTTAGTTTCTTGAACATCTCTCTCTCTCTCTCTGTCTATATATATGTATGTGTGTATGTATATATGTATATATGTATATATATATATACATACACACAAATTAAGTTCCAAAGAGGTCAAACCACACGTTTTTGGACTTTTGATCATATGAGTCTTCAAGAATGTTCTTTGGAAAGTGATTATATGAGAGATTTTCAAAGAATTTCCCAGAAAAACCCTCATTTCAAATTTTCCAGCAAGACATCAATAATACTTGAATATTTTTCTCATGTGTACCCCTTGCAAAGATCAAACATTTTTTTCCTTTGTAGACCTATAAAATCCCAGTAGTTATTTAGAGCACAGCAAAGTAGTTTGCACCCAAATTTTTCCAATTATAAAATTTCACATATACCTATGTACTCGAGTGTAAGCCGAGCCGAATATCAGCCGAGGCACCTAATTTTATCACAGAAACTACATAATAGTGCTGAAAAACTTGGCTTTAATGTGAGTATAGAGGAACTATAAAGAGATAATATACATTAAAGACTTGAAAGCCTTGCTTGGGATAAGAACCTTTGACTAACAGACAGCTCCTGGAGGGATTTCCTCTGGTTATGGCATAGCCAAGGCAGTGAAAGAAAAACAGATCAGATTGGTTTACCATTTGGGTGATTTGACTGTCCCAAGAACGAGTAAAAGTACTGATCCAAGCCCAAGAATTGAAGGCTAGAAGAGGCATAGTGAACCTTTTCAGGAACCCAGCGAATGAGATTGGATGATTAGTTGAAATAGAGAATACCACACACACTGAAGGTGGTAGGAAGACTCCCATCTTTGACAGACCACTGCCCTCTTGGGACAGAGCAGCTGTGTTTCATAACCCTACTTTATTATGTAGATTGGCTCTTACTTAAAAACAATTGACTTAGCCATTGAAAATTCACTACAGGGCTGAGCCCCGGTGGCGGAGTGGTTGTGTGCGCGACTGCGGTCCACTGGGACGGTGGTTCAATTCCAGCAGTGGGGCTGAGGCCCCCCAAAAAACAACAAAAAAAAGTAAATTCACTACAATCCTTCAAATGCTGCATATGCGACTTTTATATCATCAGAAAAGATTCTGGTAGTATTTGGTTTTGTGTTTATCCGTTTGTTTGTTTTTGAGGGGGGGCATGAAAGTAAGACTAAAGATGAGCCATATGCATCTGTACCAATTGTTCTACAGATTTTTAACGACAGGAATTGATCTCATCCACCCATGTATTGTCTGTAAAATTAGAGAATTCAGAGTATAGGCGCATGACTGTGGTTGGAAATTATATTTTCTACATATAAATTTAAAGTCATTTCCACAATATAGAGCTTTACTGTGTGGTTGTTTTGTACATGCCAATTGTACATGGTGATTAGAGATTTGTCTTTCAACATGTTCAGAATGAAAGACACCATGGTTTAATGTTTAATGACCTGGGCTAGGATTGACAGTGAATAGGTGACAGAGTCAGGACCCCATTTGCAATCTTCATATTTTGCACTTCGTAGAGCTAAAAACCCAAGCACATTTAGTGGAACCCATCAGATGTCTGAGACTGTGAAGATCTAGAAGAGAACGTTACCGCTCTTTCTCCCAGGGGGCAGCTAATGATCTTGTGGTTAGTAGCCCAGAGTGCGACCCACCGAGTCAACAGGCCAAGGCAACCTCAGAAGAGTGGCGTTGAAGCGGAAGACAAGTTTCCTAAACTGAGGAGCACAAGGTGTCTTTGATCCATGGCCTTTATTTTAAAGCTTCCCCAGGCTGCCATTGCTTCACTTCGCAAAGCTCCGAAGGCCAGCGTCTGCCTAGATAATTCACAATCATTCTTAGGTTTCATTTCTACTTTAATACATTACCTTGCTCCTACACTGTATTAAACTTCTTTTTATTCCACTCCTAGAGGAATGAGTTGGTTTGGTAGTAGAGTTTAAATACATGATCTAAATGCACTCTAGGTTAAAAATTGTTATAGGAAGTCTATTATATACAAATATTCATCTCACAACAAAATTAGCTGTGACAATTACAGATAAAATGCTAACTGTCCCAGTATTTAAGAATTTATTTGAATTAAAAAAAAAAAAAAAGAAGAAGCATATTTTTTAAAGTTCCTGAAAGCAACTAATGCAATGCAATGAACGTGTGATACATTTACTGGTGATTAGAAGATTAGTGATACTTTGGAGATTACATTTTTAAAGGGCCCAAGAGACAGAGTGGCCTGGA
This sequence comes from Nesogale talazaci, assembly GCA_004026705.1. Classification (NCBI taxonomy): domain Eukaryota; kingdom Metazoa; phylum Chordata; class Mammalia; order Afrosoricida; family Tenrecidae; genus Nesogale; species Nesogale talazaci. The sequence continues at coordinate 6,176 of PVJH01002447.1, read as the reverse complement.
GAGCAGTGAGGGTGTTTTGTTTTTGGTTTAGTTTTTTTGGTGGGGGGTGGGGGGTGGGTGGGAGAGGTTCTCCCTTCTGCAGAATGTGTGTTTATGGTGGCAGCTTTAATGTGGCCTCACGCTGTGCAGTTCAATAGAGTATGTTTTTAGGTGGTTGGTTGAGGGTTTTTTTTCCTTATGTATGTCGATGGAGATAAGTGTTTTAATTACTTTTTTAATGTCTGTGCTTTTGTATTTTTCTCTTCTCTTCCCTTTTATTTCCTGCTGTTAAGATTACTGCCTCATCTCCACAGCAGGTGGCTGTTGCAAATTTGTTTTCTTTGTAAGCCTGGTAGATTTATTTTGTAATATAACTGTTCCTTTTTAGTATTTATTATTAATGATTTCTTTACTTTGGAATATAGTCTCCTACCCAAAAAACCTCCCCAAACAAACCAAACACAACCACACAAACAGATACCAAACACGATCTCTGTCCCTTCTGTTCTCACTTAGACCAGTTCTCGAGGACAGAGAGGCCAGAAGCTGCCAGATTCTCCAGCAGCTAGGTGGGCGGGTTCTAGCCACTGACTGGTAGCAGCAGAAGGCCTAGCTGCTGCACCACACCCTCACTTTCAATCCAGCAACCCCAATAATGAATGAGAAGAGAAAGGAGAAGGTGAATTTGGGAGGACAGACACACAAGAATTGCAAAATTGTTTCACAGCAAAAGCCATCTGAGAAAGAGGAAGGGATTAAAGCAGACCAGGAATACAGCAGATAGCATGGCTCAAGAGAACAAGTCCTTTAAAATAATACCCCAAATCAAAGTGGTAAGATAGTTACAGAAATATGACATTATATTAATATATCTTCACTAGAAAATATATTTTAAAGTTGACTTTTTGCTTATGTTAAAACTGAATTTTCATTATCAAAACATTCCTAATTATAATAAAATTAGAAAATTAGAAAATTATGCAGAGCATACATTATTTTACTGGGTCCTAAGATTTTCTCAGTTTTGCTGCTTTATGTATGGAAAAGACAAAAGATGAAATATGTCCAAGTCTGGGGATTATTTGTCATGGAAATGAGATATATCCAAGGATATTTAATTCACTTTTGAGTTGGGAAATTTTGTTTTATTAATAAAGATAAAGTCATTTTACATATTTTCTAAGTACAAGTAGGAATAAAAATTTTGATACAAAAATAATGCATAGTGAATAATATTTTCAATTTTGTTAAATGAAATTCATGGTTGGTCAATTACATTTTAAAAAATATCTAGAGATTTTAGTCACTCACATTCATTTATTCCATATTTTTACACTTGTTAGCACATTGCTTTATTATTATTTTTATATTTCTTGCCTAGACATGCTCTAAATGAGAGTACGTTGGTAGGTTATAATGTAAAGTTGCATGAACTGATCTCATTGGTATGATAAAATCAGAGTGTACATTCTATATGAAATCCTAAAACTTAGCCGGAATATATTTGTAACTTTAACTATGTAGAAAAGATCGCCTTTGATAATTTATTCTCTTCTCCAGTGCTTTAAAATAGATGGTCCTTTATAAATGTTAAGACATCTGTTTTCAAAATATGAGGTGTCCTCTGTTGCACCCTTGGCACTGTCCTCCATCATTAATTTCTGCTTCTGTACAGACAATTAGATCAGGTGATGGGAAGGATGAGCATTTCGGACCATAATCCCCTTACTAAAATTCTATGTAAAGGGAAAAAGCTTCATGATATACTCTAACAATTTATATAGAGACTAAATGGCAATTATACCAAACAGACGTGTAATGGCATCTGAAAAATCAATTGAATGAATACTATTGTGAGGCATGGTGATCTAATTTCATACATGTTACATTGATTCATATATATATGTATATATATATTTGGCATCACTGCCCTCAGGTGGTGGGAGTAGGAATAGGAGGCCCAGCCTTTGTTCCGTGGAGCTGGAATCGAACCTCGACCAGTGGGTCGCAGTCCCGCGTACAACCACTATACCACTGGGGCTCAGCCTGATTCACATATATTTTTAAAAATTTATCTGAACATTCAAAATTCTACACATTTAGAGTGGGAAGTGGGGGAGAAAATGGGAAAGTTGTTTTTTTTTTTGACAAAATAATCACAACAGGATAGAATGATAACCCATATAGCAATATTACCCCCAGAAAGTATGGTATAAGCCCTTTGATTCTATAAGGGATATTTAAATGACAAATGAAAACTTTATAAGCCATCGTGGGATGGTTATTCCTTTGAAAGGAATTTTTTCTCCCCATATTGCAATCCCAACAATATGAGCTAAATACATAAATATTTTTTCTTATAGTTATATACATAAATAAATGCATATATATTTAGACATAGTAATACTGCTTGCTGTTTGAATGCCATACAATATGGACAGCATGCATGCACAACAGAGATTATCTTCACTGGAAATACACCGAATTAGATAGTACAAAGCAATCTTGTCTAGTCTACCTAGAAGATAAAGAAAACCACCGCGAGCCAGTTCTCCAGGGAAGCAGGTTAGGTTCCTGTGAGGCCAGCGTTTCGAGCCTAGTTCTAATGTTAGTGAAGCGTTCAGCCGTCAAACACAGCAGCTGCTCTTGAGCTGATTATGCCTCATGACAAGCCCATGTGTGTCAGAGTAAAATGGTGCTTCAATGGGTTTTCATTGGCTGCTTTTTTTCCCCAAAGTTGAGTGCCAAGCCTTTTTTCCAGAGTGCCTCTGGGTTTTTACTTTGTTACATTCCAGGTCTTGAAGCACATAGGGTCTGAGTCCGTGGCAGTCTGCAGCATGCACGGGTGTTGCCCACAGGCTCCCATTCTAAGTAAAAGGCTTTCTTCCTGGACTATGATACACACCTGACTCGCCCTGCTCACGTAACAAGATAGCAACATTAAATATGTGTATCATGGAGTAGATGGAGTTTTAATTTATCAATGCTAAATCAACAAAGACTCATAGGGAGGGCACATCAACAAGGCTCTAGACAGCCTCTCTGCAAAGAGTTTTATGTGCTGTATTACTTACCTTGTACTTTCACAGCAGCAACAACAAAAACAAACCCAGAAGCTTATTTTCTTACAATTTTGGAAGCTAAATGTCCAGATCAAGGTCTCTCCTGTGTTACTGACTCTGTCTGTCACCCAGACATTGCTTAGTTCCTTGGTATTCCTTAGCTTGTAGACAATCCTCATATGGAGTCTATGTTCCTTGTGTAGGGTCTCCATCTACTCTGGTCTTTTTTGTAACCCAGAAGTGATTACATATAAAATCCACCCTACACTGCTTTGATCTTATTCCTGTAAAAGAAGTAAAGTTACTATTCCCAAATAGGATCAGTCCCACAGGTAGAGGGGTTAGAATAGCTTGCTTGATAAAAATAATTTAGTTACGTGAAGGTCATAATATTTAATAAGTGCTAGAGCTAGCTAGAATTTTAATGCACAAAGCCTGACTTCAGAGATGTAACCCTCATTTAGTGTAGTCTCTTGACAAATAATGTCACAATTAAATCAATTGGCCTCAAGATAATTTAAAAAGATATACTAAACTAACATAAAGAGAACAACAGGCACATTAGGTAGTTAGGTTACTTTTCTTTTACATAGACATGATCAGAAATTAGCTTGCCTGGTGCTCTACAATGGAAAATTGTTTAATGAATCCTTGTTTGTTCTGCACACTTTAATCCTCTGTGTATAAGAGCAGTATTGCCCAATCTGGGTCAGAAAACTAAGACCAGCATGATATCACATATTTTCTCATTTGAGAAGACAATGAAGTCTCAAAAAAAAGCACATTGAAAAGCGAACAAGCTTTTGATATTTGCCATCACATGGGTTGACATTTTTGTCAATATGCTTACCCGTAGTTATGCCAAGGCCAAACCGTAGTCAATGTTGTTTTGTCTATTGAAATCATCTTATTGGAAAACAAAACAAAAATACATGTATAGGAAATAAGAAGTGCTTTGTCTTTAGAGGGAGATCACTGCACTAGAACCTTGTCCTTTCTCCCAGACATTCCTTTTTGCCAGGAATCTGAAGCAATTCCATAGTGGTCGCTGCTATTGGCTCCATGTGTGTTGGGATTCTCAGGCTTCCTTCATTGACAAAATCTGTTGCCCACCTTTCTTCTTAGAGCTTAGCTGCCATTCAAGTGAATGCCTATCAGAACAAAAAGTGTCACACAGATGATTACTCAGTGCAATCAACATGGCATAACTTACCCAGGGAATTACAGGAATATGTATTATAGAACTTAAATAATTCATAAACACATCTAATCATACCTATGAAAATTTGGCCTTAAAAGCTGATTCCTTGTACAGTAACTAGATATGATAATAGGGAAAAATGATAACTTGTTAATGTTATTTCTAATCTGTGCAAATGAACACCAAGGACATGTTTACTATAGACCATGCTATTTGCTGTTATTCCAGAGGGAGGTTCTTTGAAAACAATACAGGGATACAAGCTTCAAATAATATCAAATATTGAAAAATAACTAGCAAACTCCCAAGAGAAATACACGTCAGATGGAAGCATTGCAGAAAAATTAGTAATAGAGAAAACCATCACCACACAAAAATACAGCCCAGGGAAGTAGCTACCAAAGATGTATGGATCACTTATTCTCTACCACAGTTTGAAACCTTTCTGGACAGTTGTGTGATACAGAAGCCATTTCTTAGTTATGCAATACTGCTATAACAGAAATACTACAACTGGTTAGCTTTCATAAACAGAAATCGATTCTTTCACACTTTAGTGGAATAGAAGCCTAAAAGAAGTCTCCCAGTTCCAGGGAAAGGCTTTTTCTCTGAGTTGGCTGTGGGGAAGGTTCTTGTCATTAATCTTCTCCAGGGTCTAGGAATTTCAGCAGTGGGACCTTGGGTCCTAAGGATGCATCTACATTGAGTTGTTCTTTCTTCGTGGCATTGAGGTTCTTTGCCAATTTTATTTCTTATCCAATGAAAGGAAACCCACCAGGGAAACTCCTCTTCCATCAGATCTGGCTGTAAACTAATGAAAGGTGTTGGATCCAGTTGGAGTTGGGATCTGAGTAAAGGTGTTGCATACAGTCTGATCATCTTACAAGCAAAATCTGCTGACCACCATTCTTCTTAGAGCTTAGATGCTTATCTCAAAAGGGTTCCTGCAGCATTCCATTGAGCCATTACATCATTGCATACGTGCCAAGGAGAGTCATGTCTCCATCAACTTGACACATAATTTGGAGACCATGCAATATAAAAACAGTTTTAACTGCTCAAACATGAAATGAAAATGCATTCATAATTACTAGCAGCTGAAATGTAAAAGTTGGAAACAAAAAAGAAAAGATCAGTAGTTAGAAAGCAGGGCCTAGAAAACAGTGACGGACATGAAGTTGAAATCACAAGAGAGAATTTGCATCGTCGATAGTTTCATTGCAATTATTGTTTTTCAACAGAACACCATGATGATACACATGCACCTTGTCAGATTAAAGACAGAATTAAAAAAAATTCCTGCATCTTTGGGAAGTGATGATGGAAAACAGCCAAAACAGGGCAGGGGAGAGGCAATCAGTTTTTTCTGTTTATGCTTAAATGAAAATGGAAACAAATCCAAACAGTTCAATGAAGACAAAAATGACACTGTATCTCAGTAGAATTTAGAGGAAACTCAAGGATATACTTGTCACAATGAATACTAATTAACTCAAATTTGTTAAATGTATAGGATCAAGAACATCCTACGTGAAGAAAATCAAAGGCCATTAAAGACATGAAAGAAAGAAAACATCAAAGTGAATGCCATAAGAGACTCTGAAATTTGCCTTTAATGAATGTAGAGTAGATAAAGTAAATGAAAAAGATGATGAAAAGATTAACAGAAAATTTCAAAGTCTAAGAAGATAAAGTAATGTAATAAAATATGTAGTGACATGAAGTAAAAAACAAAACAAAAGCGAACATCCCCCTAAGCATATATCAAGCTAAAAAAATTGAAGAAAAATGTCAAGCACTATGCCACAGTGTTAGAGGTTCTCTGATCAATGCAGGCAGCATCAACAGATGATATGCAGGGGTACTCCTCCAAAAGAAAACAAAGCCAAAAGGTTCTGCTGATTGGAGCATTCTTAGTACGTATTTTTCCTGCT